>CM045762.1:93111234-93386234 GCA_025200525.1 Camellia lanceoleosa
CCACAATTCAAGAATAATTTCCTTTACATTACAACTCTAGGAATCTCTAGGCAAGTATCACCTTTTAGAGAAATTTCGTCCATAAGAAACCGTAAACCGACACCAATGTAAACGTAGACTATATAAGCGCTACTATTGCCATTTCACAGATATTTCGTCAGCGGAAAACCGTAAACCGGTATCCATATAAACGTAGGCTATACAAGCGCTACTATTGCCATTTTACGGATATTTTGTCCGCAGGAATCGGTACCCATGTATTCATGCGGTTTCTAGGACTTTCAAAATAGACACACAGGCTAACTTATTTGATGAAACAACAACTTTTTCCCAAATTCATCCCTTTTTCTAAAAACAATATACATTTTCAATGTGTAGCAATGCAAATGCAAACGGATGAGAAAGTAGTTTCAATTTGTCTAATCCACATGTAATTTCCACAACAATCGTAGCTATCCTCCACCGATAGTCCAAAATAGATATCTCTAACAAGTAATTTATTTCCATAAAGGTAAACTTTCCAAATTTCAAGATGTGAATGGTAATACATACCCAACTCCACCATCCTCATCAATATCAACCCAATTTCATGTTTCCAACATCAATTCCAATTATTTATACAAAATCAACATTTGAGATATTTAGGGCCAAAACCCCATTTTTCTTTAAAAACCAAATCCAAGGATAAAAACGCATCATTTTATCACAACTCATCATTGTTTACAAACCCATAACCCTTTTTAAGAATCCATTTGAAAACACCTCTTTTGATTTCAAACCAAAACCTTTGATTTGTCCAAAAATCCCCAAATCACATATTGTTTTAGAAATAGCAAATAACTAAGTTACAAATCATAAGAAAGTGCAAAGAATCCCTACCTCAAGCTTAGAAGGGGAAGAGGAAATCTTGGAGGAAACTCAACGTGGATGAAACCACAAACCCCTTGGATCAAAAGAAAGCCCTTGACACGATTTACAATCTATTTCGAAGGACCAAGGAGAAAAGATGTCATTAACCAAGTAGATCTAAAGATCTATGTAAGAAAAGTTGAGTTTTTAAGAGAGAGAGAGAGAGAGAGAGAGAGAGAGAGAGAGAGAGAGAGAGATTCAAGGTTTAAAGAGAGAACATAGAGAGAAAAAGAAAAAGTGAATGAGAAAAGTGTGTTTGGGGTCTATTTATAGTGGTAGAATAATAGCTCTAAAGTCAAAGAAAAGAGTAAGTCAAAACCCCCAAAAAGTAGGGCCCAAAGCTGAGTCAAAAATCTGGAAATAACTTATAGGGGTCGACCCTCAAGACAATGGTGTTGACCCTCAAGAAGAAAATGCTAAGACACTAATATGTGCAGCAGACAAGGGTTGACCCTAGGAACTAGTGGTGTCAACCCTATAATCCAGTAGCAACACCCAGAACACAGCAGCAGACAAGGGTCGACCCTAGGAACTTGTGGTGTCGACCCCCAAAACTAGTAAAGACCCCAAGAGTAAGGCAGCAAAGTGGTATCGACCCCAGGAACCCATGGTGTCGACACTAGAATAGAATTTCTAAGTTTCTAAAGAACTTTTTGACGAAATCAAGCACGAACGAACAACCCTAACAAGTCCAAATCAAATTGTACTCCCTCAAAACCAAGATATAACAACTCCAAGGACTCCCAAAATGAAAACAAAGAAATTAAATACACTCTCCAGTAGTTTAAAGGACACAAGTGCTACATATTTCCTATTTCACTCTAGTTCTAGTTCTAGGTTTTTTTATTTTTGTTTTTTATGATGTTGTAGGATTTTGATTTCTGTGAAATGAGTACATAGGTTTTGATTTTTGTTCTAGATTTAGGATTTTTTGAACTGTTCTCTCTGGAAAGTTTTAATTAATAAGTCAAAGTGGTGTATGAAAGAGTTCATGAACAAACAGTGGTGTGATATTTCAGTTTCAGAAGAGAAACATTTGGACACTACACTCAATTGATTCTCTATATCTAACATCTTTTTTTTCCCCCTTTAAAAACTGTTCATTGACTAGGGTAGCCGAAAAGAGGGTAGACCTAAAACGGCAAGCAAAGCATCTAAGCCCATCTAAGATGGGCAGAATGAAGCCAAAGCCCACTGGACTGAAAGTCATTGCCGAATAGACACGTAAGACAAAGAGCACCAAGTTAAGGGTACTTGTGTTGTACGTCAGAGCCGAGTATGTCAAGCAAATCGGCATGGTTCCATTAGGTGGGACCACTGTCCCTTTCGAGAAAGTATAGTAGGGGGATGGGCCCTGACAGAGTGATGATGGAGGGCTACGCTGCATTGAGAGAATATCAAGGAAAGTGACTCTATAAAAGGAGGACGGAGGCTGACAGAGCAGGTATGTGCTAAAAACCTTGGACCTCAAGAAACTAAAAAACACCAATCTTTCTACAGAAACTAACTTGCATGTCGGAGTGCTAATTTCGGCATCACTGATCGAAGTTTTATTTCTATTTTAGGTGACAGCTGAGAAGATCCTACAAGGGCTTGTTTGGATTGAAGGAGTATTCCATAACCATCTCCTCACAATTGGCACCGTCTATAGGAATCCTCAAGCGCATCCATGGAAAACCCAAATCAATATCCTCCAGTCATCGAAGTTGATAATGCTACAGTAGGAGTAACTTTGGGTCCAAAAGAAACCCTCGCAAGGAGGTCTCTGAATTTTGACCCGTTAACCCCATTTCAGCCTTTAACATCCATAGAGAATGCCATGCAAACATTGATGAGTCGGATGCAACATAGTAAATAGCGTCTCAAAGACATGGCAGTAGAGAACGAGCGCTTGCGTCAGGAGTTGGTAAAGTCCCAACAATTACTACCTTCCCGCGAGCGCGGGTGATCGCTAGGAATGCAGAAAAGGATACAACATCAGCCTCGGGGGCATGGTAGTAGTATGTTAGATTCCTCTTGAGAAAAACCTAGAAAGCAAGGCTGAGTAGATGCGTCTAGCTCATCAGATGGTGGAAGTCCTCCGCAAGTGCGACATGGGCGTAAAAAGAAAGATGATGATTCAGATTGAAAAGACAAGTATGATCCTTTCATGTGACATATTGCCAAGGCCGTCTTGCCTAGGAAATTTAAATCACCGTCGTTCACTCTTTACAATGGAAACTCAGACCCTACGGATCACGTTCGTCATTACAAGCAAGCAATGACATTGCATCCAAACGACGAGGCACTCATGTGTCGGATATTCCTTAGCAGTTTGGGACTGCTTACCGTTAGATGGTATTACAAGCTTGAGCCGGCATCAATCAAGAGTTTTCATCAACTCCAAAAATTCTTGAGGGCTGGATTTATCACCAATAAGACCCAGCCGAAACAAGCAGACTCTTTGTGGGCAATGAAAATCAAGCCAAACGATATTGAGAGTGCTTTAATTTTGGTGGATGATGATTGCAACGACTCCATGGCAATCACTGCTTTCAAGATGGGACTGTATCCTGATAGTCCACTTAGGAGTTCGTTAACTCGAAGGCTCCCAAAGAGAGTTTAGGCCTTGATGAAGAAGGTCGAACAATATTACAAAGTGAAAGATGATGCAATCCGAGTTAAAGTCGGACTACAAGTTGCGAATTCAGCAGGTGCAGCCGTTGACTACTACACCACCGAATGAAACCCCAAGGAGCCCAGAGCTAAGAGGCCAATCAAAAAGGGAGAACTGTCGAGATTCACGTTGACAGAACGAACAATATCAAGTGGAAAATAGGCGCTCTAGGCAGTCAGATAAGAAATACACAGAATTGTCCAAGCCAATCAGTAAGATTCTACCAAAAATATATCCAACATCTAGCTTCCTTCAAATGGCTGACAAAGATGTCCGGTCCCCCAGACATGAGACAGAGAGACTTGAGATGTGAATATCATAAAGACCATGGGCTTGTAATCGATAAATGTTATGCCCTGAATGATCATTTGGAAGACTTGGTCCAGTTTGGCTGACTAATGAAATACCTTCCAAAAAAGGTTGACCCACCAAGTGTACTCACCATATGCCCTGATTCACCTCCATTCGGCATAATCCACATGATATATAACTTATCTCTGCCAAATAAGGTGAATACAATCCAATTGCAACAATCCTTCTAACCTAGTTTTGATAAAATAAGGGGCGGTAAGTACAACATTGGTAATGTGTAGACACCCCATTTTTGACCGTCCTCAAGACTTGGACATCACCGCTTGAACACTTGGTGATTATCCATGTTTGTGTTCGTTTGGAGTTCCCAGAGTTCTCGGCTACGCGCCTTGCTCAGGATCTCCGAACTTGACTGTTTTGTGTCTGGTTTTGCACCAAACACTTGTGTTTTGCCCCAAACACTTGTGTTTTGCCTTGGAAAGGCAGAGAATGGCTTATTAGCCATCCCCACACACCACCAGCACTAGCTAGAGGCCGCCGGCTGGTTTTTCTTGACACCGGCAATGTACATTGCCGATCGGCACTCTTTGTTGTCGTAGGCGATCATTTTGTCAAAATGACATTTTTGCCCAAAGACTCTTGTCACCGCTTTGTAGATATTTTCAGACAGCTGTATGGCTTTGACTTCCCCTCCATACACGTGTATGGAAGGATGCACTTCTTGGTTGCTTAACTTGTAAGCATTACAAGTTTGGCTCCTCTATAAGAGGAGGCCTTCCCCCTTGGCTTTAGGGTTGGCTTTTTAGTGAGAAAACAACTCAGAGAAAGCTCTGGTTTTAGGGTTTGAGTGCCATTCATATCCTATCTCTATATCTCCCTTGTGTGTGTTCTAGGTGCTTTGTGTCTTACTATTGCACACAAACACCTAGTCTTTCACTTTTTCTTGGTTTCTTCAAGGACCAGAGCTTGTTCTTGAGGTTTTTGACTGGATTTGAGCCCAAGGAAGCAACAAGATCAACATTTGTGAAGAAGTTCTTCAAGGGTAAGAAACTAATCCTTTTTACCCCATTTTTGCTTTGTATTTTTGCCTATCTTAGAATTGTTTTTAAGCTTAGTGTTTAATACAAAAAAGTTCTTTTTTTAAGCCCTCTTAATTGTTTGTTAAGGGTGTTTTGTGGTTTGGGTGTGTTTGACCACCCTTAGGCCTTGAAAGGCCTCATTTTGTGCAAGTCTCGAGACTTTGGTGTTTGGGCCTCTTCACCACTGAAATCTTGAGGGATTTCAGTGGTGGAGATGGTGCCTTGAAGTCTCCAAAAGGGGAGGGCCACCCCCTCTCCTTGTTGTCCTTGAAAGGGACCATTTTTGGTCTCTTAAGGAAGCCTTTGTTCAAATGTGTGTTGATCATGTCTAGGCTGCATTTCATGCTTATTATGCCATAATATAATCATGTTGTGTGTTAGTTTTGGTGCTCCATTCATGTTTAGTGTAGTTGCCATGTAATGCCTTATAATTCCCTTAACATGTCTTAGGTTGTTAGCCTTTGTTCGAGCATGATTTAGGCTTAGACTTATGATTGTTTTGTGCTTATTTTGCCATGCTTTAGGTCTGTCCATAGTCGTTTGGATCGATTTTGGCATGATTAGTATAGCTCCTTTGCATTTGTGGCTTGCCGGGCTTGTATGCCTCAAGTGTGTGAATGTATGGCATGTGTTGATTGGATCATTTTGGTGGTTTGGAACCATCCAACATGTAATTTCAGTCCCTTTGGCATGCCCATATGCTTGCCTTAGTTGCTTCTTTGTCGCTTTGAAAGCATGTGTTGTATGCCCTATGTTTTGACCATTGTGCATACCTTTGAATTTGAGCCACTTAGATGCCATCTAAGAAGTCCCTTGGCCTTGCTTTAACATGCTAAAAATCTGTTTTTAGTTGTTTAGTGCATACCATGTTTGTTGTGTTAAGTGCGCTTCATGACTTGCCTCAAGTACTTAGACTATGCTTGCATGCTTATGTTTGCTTCATTTGGCTTGGTTTGGCACCACATTCTAGCATGAATTTCAGAGCTTATATTGCATGCTAGTTGTCCATGATATCCCCTTTCAAATGTGTTTGAAATTTGCTAGTTTAAGGCTTAAAGTGTTGGTCCAACTTACTTGCATGTGTACATGTGTGTTTAGGCCTCATTTTTGGGCATCTTGGCCACTGATTTTAGGCTTAATTAGAGTTGCCTAAGTCATGTTTAAGACCATCATTTGCTTGCTTGCATGCTTACCTCATGTTTGCTTGTATGCTTGCATTGTTTGTTCACATGCTCATATTGCATCCCTAGCTAACATGATTAGGTTGCAATGCATCTTGCATGCATGCCTTGCCCCCTGATTTGGTGATGGGGATTGGGCTCTTTGATTGTCTAGTTTGCATTTCATTTGACATGAAAATTGCACACTTGTTTCTTTGGGCCATCAAGCATGGAAATGCGTGATTGGTGGCCCGAGAATCGAGGCACATCTTCCTTTGAGTCACAAACATGATAAGGAATGTGTTTGGTGCATACATTGCTTGAATTGAGCTGCCATGCAAGATTCTGCCCTCTGCTGCTGTGAGTTGTAGGTTCTGCAGGAATTCATTGCCGGCCGGCAATGTTTAGTGCCGACCGACAATCAATTATCAGCCGATGGATGAATTCTGTGCCGATGGCCACATATAGCAGCCGGTGGCTATTCTGTTTAGCCGGTGGTGATCCCCAGTATCCAAGGAAGTAGTTCTGAGACTTTGGCAATTTTCAGAGGAACAAAGTAGGGAAAACAGAGGCAGTCTAGGCATGGCAGTGCAATTCCGAGCAAGACCCGAGCATGTGCTGCATTTGGCTCTCCTCCTGAGGCGGTTTACTGTTTTTCTTAGTTTAGTTAGTTTGTCAACTAATTAGGCAATTTGTAATATTTAATTAGCTTGCGTAGTTAATTATTTGTATTATTCTTTTGGTCCCTCCGAGCGAGGGCAAATCTATAATAAGTGTGGGTGAGTGATGTGTATGTCTTCCAACCCCCATTTCTTTCTCCCTTTTATTTACCTGCTTTTGATGGTAGATTAGGGCACGTTTATTTTAGCATACCTTATGCTATGCATGCGTGCATCAATACATTTCTCTTGCATGCACCGGGCTCGGTACATCATACAAACCGCATTGTATCTTCAATTTCCAACTCGAATACGTGCACCGAATGATTGCATTTCACATGCCATTTTAGGGTTAGCTGAGCCTATCCTAATTCCATGCTGTATGCGATGCATTAGTCATTCTAACATGAACTAGGTCATGCATGTTTGCTAACTAGTTTATTGTTTTGACACGGAGTACGATGTAAGTATTTATGCTTTAGCATATCGCATGCGTGTGAATGTTAACATAACGGCATGATTACCATGTGGCTAAATGCTTATATGAGATAAACTGTTTGAATGCCTGTGGGTGGAGGTTGGATTGCTTGAGTTGGAAAACTCGTTGAAATTCGTGTTTTAACCTACTCGTGAGTAGCAAATTCCGAAACGCTTTCAAAACGAACGGATATGCAATGTTTATTTCCAAATTAGGCAATCTAGTCTATAACTTGTTTGCTGCGCGCATAACATAGTAATTCTAGGCTAATAACCGGCCTAAGAACATATAAAGTTTTCAAAATCGGATATCATGGTTAGTAGAGGCCGGTCTTCAGACCGGGCGAAAGGGGGTGCTCATAGCTGACCTTCCCCGATCGTACCCAAGCTCCTGAGCCAAGACAACTTTGGTAATGACGGACACGTGGCCTTCGGCACCGAGTCAGGGTTTCCTAAATTTCCCATTTTAAAAATATTTAGGTGGCGGCTCTGTATCTGGCAAAGCAGTCCATGTTTGGCACTACTTTTTCAAAAAAAAATCTATTTTCTCAAACAATTTGCCAGAGTTAGACTCTTTGGTTCAGATTACGAACCGCAACAAACAAAACAGGGGAGTCCGAACTGTAGAGTGAAGGCCCCAAGGGTGCGTCTACAGTAATGCTTTCAAAGCACTACCAAATCCTAACCAGAAAGAACCTGGTACCTACTCCACATATAGCGATCCCGGTTTTGACCCGACCCTTGTTGTATCCCGGACTCGGGTTTAATGATTTCATACTGTTGTTTATATCTTGCTTCTCTTGTATCCCCCTTAAATTTGGCTTTGGGATTGTTGTGGTTGTGTTTGGAACAGGTTGGTCACTTGGTTTTCAAACCTTTTGTTGTCCAGATTTTTGGTCCTCTGCTCGAGCTTGAGCGGGCTTTGCAAACTCTCAGTACTTTTGCAAGTCTGCAGAACTACTGGGAGACTGTATTCTATATTCGAGCGGCGTTTCCTACGTTCGAACGGGTGGGCACTCGAGCGGTTGGGCACTCGAGCGGTGGCCTATTGTCTGTAAAACTATTGGATATGTCTATTCTGCGCTCGAGCGGCCTTTCTTGCCCTTGAGCGGTAACGCTCTTTTATTGTGTTTTGGCGCTCGAGCGTCACTTCTTGCGCTTGAGCGACACAACTTATTGTGTCTGACGCTCTGTGAACGCGCCCCGGGGGAGGGACTTATGCTGCCACAGTTCGGACTCGTTTTGTCACGGTTCTTAATCTGAACCAAAGAGTCCGAATCCGACAAATCGTTTTGAGAAAACAGATTTTTAGAAAAGAAGTGCCAAACATGGACTGCTTTGCCAGATACAGAGTTGGCACCTAAATATTTTTAATGGGGAAATTTAGGAAACCCTGACACGATGCCAAAGGCCACGTGTCCGTCATCACCAAAGTTGCCTCGGCTCGGGAACTTGGGTACGATTGGGGAAGGTCAGCTATGAGCACCCCCTCTGGCCCGATCCGAAGATCGGCCTCTACTAACCGTGATATCTCATTTTGAAAACATTACGTGTTCTTATTCCAGTTATTAGCCTAGAATTACTATGTTATGCGCACAGCAAACAAATATAGGCCAAATCGCCTAAATTGGAACAAAACATTGCATATCCGTTTGTTTGGAAAATATCTGAAATTTGCTACTCGCAAGTAGGCTAAAACACGAATTTCAATGCGTTGTTCCAACTCAAGCAATCCAACTTTCACCCACAGGCATTCAGGCAGTTTATATCACATAAGCATCTAGCCACATGGTAAGCATGCTGTCATGTTAACATTCACACTCATGCGAGATGCTAAAGCATAAAATACTTACAATGTACTCCGAGCCAAGGCAAGAACATGTCAGCAATCATGTACGATCCAAATCCATGTTAAAGTGGCTAATGCGTCGCATACAGAATGTCACTAGAATGGGCTCGGCTAATTCTAAGAATGACATGTGAAAATGCACAAGTAGCATGTATTCAAGTTAGATTTGAAATACAATGCAGTTAGCATGATGCGCAGAGCCCGGTGCATGCAAGACAAATAAATGAATGCACGCATGCATAGCATAAGGATGCTAATTTAAATATGACCTAATACTAACCATCAAAGCAGGTAAGTAAAAGGGAGAAAGAAGTGGGGGTTGGAAGACATGCACACACGCACCCACACTTATTACAAATTTACCCTCGCTTGGAGGGACCGAAAGAATAATACAATTTAACTAACCTACAAGCTAATTAAATATTACAGACCAATTAAATCAGCTAAGTAAATTAACTAATCTATTTAAGCAATAAACAGCAGCCTCGGGAGGAGGGTCCAATGCATGCGTGCTCGGCTCCGCTCGGAAAGCCACTGCCATGCACAAGTTGCCTCTGTTTTGACTGTTCTGCTCCTCTGAAAATTGCACAACTCCTAAGATTGCTTCTCTGAATACTGTGGAACACCACCGGCTGAGAAGAATGGCCACCGGCCATAGAGAGTAGTCACCGGCCACAAATGAATCCATCGGCCACTTATAGATGGCCGGTCGGCACTAAAGATGGCCGGCCGGCCAAAGCTTCCTACAGAAACTGGTTTGACAGCAACAGAGGACAAAACAAAGCATGGCGATGCATTTCAAGCAATGTATGCACCAACCACACCCCTTATCATGTTTATGACTCAAAGGAGTATAGGTCTCGATTCTCGGACCACCGATCGTGCATTTCAATGCATGATGGCCCAAAGAATCAAGTGTGCTTTTTAATTTCAAATGTAATGCAAACCAAATAAGCAAACAAAGGGGCTTTCAACCTCTATCACACTCAACTCAAGAGGTGAAGCATGCATGCCAATGCAACGCAACCTAGGCATGTGAACTAGCATGCAATCACGGAAATGCAAAGAAGCATACAAGGCATACAATGATCATGCAAGGCATACAAGGCATGAAGCAATGCAACCAACAAGTATGCAAGGCATAATGTGGGTGTTCAAACATGCAAGCAAGCATGTGACTTCATTCAATCACGCAACTTCAATCATGCAACAACACACAAATATGCAACAACATATAAGGAGAGTATGCAACAATATGCAAAGGAGGGACTTACACTAATTGGATAGCTCTATACTAAGCCCAAAAAAATGGCCAATGCTATGGAAATGAGGGCCAACACACACACACACACACATGTACACGTTGATGGGCCAACATTTAAGCATAAAGGAACAACTGCTAAACACACTTAAAAGGAGGCAAACATGGACAATTAGCATGCAATGTAAGCTCCGAAAAACATGTAGGAAATGATGCCAAATCAACCTACTAATGCAAGCTAAGCATGCAACCAAGCCCAAGGACCTAAAGCATGATCATATGGCACATGAAGCAAATGACCAAAATGGATCAAAACAGTCCTAAATCATGTTAAGGAAGGCCCCAAAAACCACTTAGATGGCATCTAAATGATCTACACATGGAGGCATGCACAAATACTTAAACATGGAGCATAAAACACAACCTCTTAAAGCATCAAAGGAGTGATAAAATGCAAGCATGTGAACATGAAACAAGGACTAAAATGTCATGAAAAATGGTTCCAAACCATTGGAAAGATGCAAGGATGGCATGCTCATGGTCAATGCATCAAGGCATACAAAGGGGAATTACATGGTAGCTATGCAAAGCAAAACATGAATGACCCGAATGACCAAAAACAGACCTCAAACACATCAAAACATGCATATAAGCTTCACAAAGCTTGGCCAAAATACATGAGCATGGTAGTCTAAATGCTATGCATGTATTAAGGCAAATCATGGCATTACAAGGCATGTATGCTAAGCAAGCATGGTGTACCTAAACCAACTCAAAACAGTGCTAAATCATGACATAATAAGCACAAAAATTAGTTAAGGCATGGCCAACATGACCCTAAACAATATGCTCTTCTCAAGAGGCTAAAATGGCCCTTTTCAAGGACAACAATGAGAGGGGGGCCCTCTCCTTCTTAGGACCTCAAGGCACCATCTTTACCACTGAAATCCCTCAAGATTTTAGTGGTGAGGAGGCCCAAACACAATGGTCCCGGAACTCACCAAAATGGCACAAAACAAGGGCCAAACAAGCCTTAAGAGGGGTCAAACAACCCTAAAGCTTAAAGCACCCTTAAACAACTATTTAGAGTAGGCAAAAACAAGACTTTTATATGTTATATGCTAAGATCAAAAACATATGCAAGATAGTCAAAAAAAGCCTTGAAAAAATGGGGTATTTAAAGGAGTAAGTGCTCACCCTTGTAGACCCTCTTCAAGAATGGAAGACCAGCAGCTTCTTTGGCTCAAACCAGCTCCAAAACTTCAAAAACAACCTTCAAGGGCCTTAGCTCCAAGTGGATAGTGTAATAGTGGGTGTTTGTGTGCAAAAAAGAGACTGAACACACACACTAAGCTCAAGAGAGAGATATATATAGATATAGGATAGATACACAAACCAAACCCTAAAACCAGAGCTCCCTAAGAAATGTTGTCTAACCCTAAAAGAGGGAGAGGAGACCTCCTCTTATAGAGCTTCAATCTTGCAAGCTTACAAGACAAGCTAGCTAAGAGGGAAATCCCTCCATACACGTGTATGGAGGGGAGCCAAGTGCATGTCAGCTGCATGAAAATATCTGCAAAAGCAGATGCACAGTAGTCGGCCGGCCAAAAATGAAATTGACCAAAAAAAGATAGCCGGCCGGCCATCTATAGTGCCGGCCGGCCAAACATTTGGCCGGTGGCAACAAAACACAGCCGGTGGAGTGTGGGGATGGCCCACGAGCCATTCTCTGCCCCTCCAAGGCAAAGCACAAGTGTTTGGTGCAAAACCAAACACAAAACAGTCGAGTCGAGAGATCCTGAGGCAAGGCATGTATCCGAGACCTCTGGGAACTCAGGATGAACACAAACATAGATGATCACCAAGTGTTCAAGCAGTGACTTCCAAGTCTTGAGGACGGTCAAAAATGGGGTGTCTACAGTTGCCTCTCTTTGACAAAACTCGAAAGTCATAACAATGACGGGAGTGAATGTCAAAGCCCAGAGACGACCCATTTTTGACAAGGCCGAAGACTTAGACAAAGCATGCAAGACAAACAAGATATGTGCCCAAAGGCAGGGCAAAATGCAAATGACAATGCAAGAAGCCAAGCATAACTCATGATCATGCAAAGAAAGCTATAATGAAACATAACATGCGACAGTTTTAAGCTAGCATACACCAAACTATACTACAATGCAGAAAGGATGTAAGAGAATTATGCAGTTCTCAAAACGTCTCACTCGGAGGATGCAATACCTGTCCAGTTCGTCTGGTTGCACCAGCCTCAAATGAACCGTACATACAATATCGTGCTTGCAAAGAAAGCAACTTAACAGGTACGATATTGTTAGCAACATGCATAACATGCAAAATGAATGCAAAATGATATGCAATATATACAAAACTATGTATAAACAATGCAAATGAGAATGCAATGCAATTGAATCATGATCAAATCATGAGCGATTCAAAACCACACAAATGTCAAATAGATTGATGGAAGTAACAAGTCTGTCTACCATAGAAAAGGTGCCGTAACCCTCAAAATGCGTACACATGCAGAACTATGAGTGATGTAGACGGACACAAGAACAAGTATTGGGTGGAATGACATAAGTGGGGAAACAACCCGCTAACGAAAGAACAATGATCCTAATACTGGATGCAAAAATTACACTACAATGTAATATATACAGTGGATATGGCACGCGGGCCAAACCAAATCTTGCCTAGGAAAGGCATGGACACAAACGAACCACGTCTAACACAGAAAAGGTGCCGCCACCCTCAAACCAAGTTCAACATGGAATAGGCACGTACACATGCAGAACTGTGCTTTAACGTGAAAAGTATGGGCACATACCAGACCAAGCTCAACATGGAAAGGCGTAAGCCATAGATGGATGTGATGCAATGAATGCATGCAAGCTACAATGCAATATTTACAATATGCAATGAAATGTATATTTATAGTGGAAATGCATGACATATGCACTATTTACAGCGTAATGCATGACATATGCACTATTTATAATGTAATGCATGACATATGTACGACATATGTAGTATCTACAATGAAATGCATGACATATGCAGTATTTACAATGGAATGCATGACATATGCATGTGTTTTTGTTGTTTTTGAAATGATGCATGTTTTTTTTTTTTGAAATGCATGCTGCATGGATTGCGCGACAACGCAAGTCGCTTGAAGTGCATGAGCTTTGTTATTTTGAATGCATGATTATGCATGATTTCGAAATGCGCGACAACGCGTGGTTTTTGAGATACAAGTGTGTGACAACGCATGTCTTTTGATATGTATGACAATGCAACCGAGCGGGTTTAAGGTCTCGCCAGACCGTGCGTGTTTAAGGTCTCGCCAGATCGGGCATTAAAGTGCGAAACAACGCAAGTAAGGTATGCAAATGCAAGACAATGCATATAGGGGCAACTTTTGACTCTTGCAAGAGACAAAAAGGATACACGACACCCGTATTCAAGTGCCACACACAGAAGACACGGTCCGAGGTCAAAACGGAGACCAGTTGAGCTTCGGGAATGCCATTTCTTGCACTGTCTTGAGAAATGAAGGCCCCAAACTATACATCTGACCCAAACAAGGTTGTAGAAGGCTCACTGGCCACAAGGGGAAGCCACCGGCTATCCACCGGCCACCAAAACACATCACCGGCCAAATATTTGGCCGGCCGGCCAAAAATGTAGCCGACCGGCCAAAAATGCCTGAATCGGGACAGTTTTGTCCTTTTGGCTTGGGTCTTTTAAAATAGGGTTTCAAACCCTATTTTCCTCATTTCCCTTGGCCGAAATTCTCTCCTCCCTCTCTCTAGAGTATTTTCTTCTCTTCATTTCCTCGTTTTCCTTGATTTTCGCACCCTTTTCGACATTCGATTCGCGAAGTTCATCGCATTTTGAACACTTTCATCCAATCGAAACCTCGTTTCGGTGTAGTTTTCTCAATTTCCACCTCTTGGGGTTTGTTCCCTTCGTGTTCCTCTTGATCTTCGTGCCTCTTCCATTTCCTGGCTTTTCCGGCCATTTTCCGCCTTCTCGGGGTTGACTTTTCGGTTGACCTTCCGCATTCCCATCCGATTTCCACTTTCCCGGCCATTTTCTCATCACTTTTAACATGGCGGATGATATTCCACGGGGCAGGACTCCCCCGGATCATGAGATGGATCCTAGGGCCGAGCTTCTACCCTTGGCGTCACTTGAAGAACCCACCTCTTGCCGGCAATTCACATCTTGCCTCCCGACGGACTCCGTCAGTTCAGGAGCTTTGATAGGGTGGTGCCTCCAGAGCTTCTCTTACGCGAGCCAACGTCACATCTGTCCTTCAGCGCTTCCGAGGTATATTCTTTCCTCTATTTTATTTTTCGCAGTGTAGAACACTTAACTGCCATAGCTGATTATGTTCTTTAAGCTTGCTAGCTCGAATAGGCACTGTATATTGTAGTTGACTGTGAACACATTTGCAACTGATATCTATCTGAATCTGACATATGCACACACACTGCACTAGCCCTGAATCACTCAAACACACTGACACAGCACACACTGTAGTTCACTGCAATCACACCGGCACCCGATGTTTGTTTGAATCTGAAAAACGTGCACATATGCTGTATCTATACTGAAACACCCAAACACGCTGACACGTCGCACGTTGCAGTTCACTATAAGCACACCGGCACCCGGTATCTGTTTGAATCTGAAAACGTGCACACACGCTGTATCTGCACTAATTCTGAACGCTTTTCAAAACTGTACATTTAGCATTGCTTCGCAATTGTTTGCTTGAAAACAGGGAGATTCCCATGCCGTTCGGGGATATGAGAACATTGCCGCCCGAGATTGGTACGCGGAGCTACCCGATGCAGTTGGCCACATCGTGGACCAAGCCGGCTTCGGCGCATTTTGCAGAGGACTTTCCAGACTCACCACGAGCAGGCCTCTCCTTGCCGCTCTAGCAGAGAGGTGGTGGGACACCACCGATTCCTTCCACTTCTCTGCTACGGGAGACATGACGATGACTCCCTATGACTTCTCGATGATCACTGGCATCAGGATAGGGGGTGATCCGATCCCCTTCGACACCGACATGGACGAGTGGGAGGCTGCTCAGATCTACCTGCTTGGCGAGGTGCCGCCTCTCGCACATCCCGACTTCGTCCGATATTCATGGTTCGAGGTCCAGTTTAGAGTCCAGCCAGCCTTAGTCGAGGAGGCTCCGATGACTCAGGAGGCGGTGGAGCGATATGCGCGCGGTTTTCTCGTGTTCCTGCTAGGGACAACTATTTTCGCCGACTAGGCGAACACTGTGCCCCTCTGCCTGCTCAGCGCTCTCGTGGATGTCATCCGAATCTTGCGTTATGACTGGGGTGGCGCTGCCTTGGCCACTTTGTATGGGTACAGGAGCTCAGCCTCCCGTTGCAACGGATAGCTGCTCGAGGGCTAATGGCGAGCTTGGGAGGTACGTTTTCTTCTCTGCTTTTCATTTCTGCTTTACATTTCATACTCTATACTTTACACTGCGTGGTGCGCTTCACATGTATCAGATATCGCACACCCGCACACACGCATTTTATCTTGGTACCGCTTCGCTTCACATTACACTCGCACAATACACGCCGATCAGAGTATCTTGCACAATACACGGTCCTGCTATTTCTGCTTCATTCTATATTCTGCTTTATCTGATAAGCATACTGGTATTTGCTCTACAGTTGTGGGTCTACGCCTACTTTCCGAGACTTGCGCCTGTGCCAGACATGGAGACCCCTCTCGTCATCCCGTTCTCGCACCACTTTGACGGGAGGTGTGTATGGAGACCGCGGGAGACGTTTATCTTCTTCTGCCGCTACTTCGACACCATCACCCCCGCAAAGGTATGTTCAACTTTGTAGTTCATTTAAGCTTCGCTTTACACTGCATTTTCAATAATAGTAGATAACAATCTGCATTTCATTTTCAAATCACCTGGCAGCCTTGGGCTCCTTTGCCAGTGACGATTCGGGACCGGTTTGCCGATGCTGAGGAGACCTCTCATTTTCGAATTTTGCTAGAGAGCCCGATCTGTCGGGCTTGGTACCTAGGTGAGGGTTTCCTACGCCGGACCCTACGTTTACCGGAACAAATAGTCCCAGTTCACCCTCCCGAGCACATGAGGGAGACAGAGAGATTCACTCCTGAGTAGATGACTGATTATACGATCAGCTTAGAGACAGATGGTTTCAGGGGCGAGGGCGACTACTCGGAGTACATCCGGACTTTCATCATACGGTCTCTGAGTGGTGGCCGTCGAGCTGAGAGAGAGAAGCCAGCGGCCGGAGCGGGAGCGGAGGCAGGGACATCGAGGACAGCTCGAGTCCGTGGCAGGGGTGGAGCTCGAAGGAGACGGGGGGCTAGTTGGCCAACACTCCCTACTTCGATGACATGCCGGGGATAGGGTGGGGCGACTTACCAGATTCCCATTGCTTCCCCTCCGACTGATCACGAGTTAGTCGGGTTCTACGACTTACCTCTGGTATGTACTACTTCATCTTGCATCTTGCATCTTGCATTGTCATTTCATTTTAGCTTATTTGATATTCCGCAGAATACTGATGCATTTAATACTTTTGCAGGCTTCCTCCGAGTACACCCACCAGTCTCTAGAGCTGGCTGCCTCTATGATGGGGATGTTCCAGCGGAGTCTTGATCTTCTAGCCATCTATGGCATCCCGGTATGTTCTTCAACCGCAGTCTCAAAATCTACACAATCTGATGCATCATATTGTCGACACAACACCCGATACATGGCCCTTACGGCATCTGATACACTCCATTCATACACGGCATTCTGTATTGATTCACTGTTCATAGTATTCATACATTGTACTCATACACTGCATTCTGCACTGATACACAACTCACAATATTCACACACTGTACTCATACACTGTATTCTGCACTGATAAACTGTTCACAGTATTCACACACTGTACCCATACACTGTATTCTGCACTGATAAACTGTTCATAGTATTCTGATGCCTTTGTCTTTTGTACTTTTCAGCATCCCTTCCAGATTCCTCTTGTAGGTGGTGCTCCGGCCGGGCCTTCCGTTTCTACCTGAGACGGCAGAGTATACCCCCGTACCAAAGCGGGGCACACTCATGTAGGGAGCAGCTCGCGTGCTCCAGTTCCTGATGACGACGATGATGAGGAGTCCGAGGCTGAGGCTGAGGCAGAGTCGTCCGAGGAGGAGACCGGAGACGGCTCGGGCTCAGACTCAGATGATGATATTGATGACGCTGCTCTTGGACCTTCGTCCAGGAAGAGAATGAGGACAGACCCTTAGGCCTGAGACCTTTGGACATTGATACAGATTTTTGCTGTTTTTCTTCTTTTTTTGTACTTTTTCCCTTTTTTGCTGGTAGCTAGAGTACCTTGTACTGCCGCAGGCAGATTTTTGTTTCCAAAACTATGTACTTGTACTTGAAAAAGATGATGAAATGAAACAAACCCTTTCTTGTTTGAAAAAGTGTTACATTTGTACATCTATACATTGCATCGCATTACATCATATTACACCTCAATGTAAATGAGATTGATTTGTTGTCTGAAAATTGAACACTTGCATTGTAATAATCAGGTAACGAATCAGTCAACAGCAAAATAACCCAGGCAACCCAATGCCCCATTTTGAACACACAGCCCATACTCTGCTAAGGATTAATCTGCATACAGCCCGTAACACAGCACTCGATTTATTCTGCACACGGCAAGCCCTGAACAAACAACCCAATCTGACAAGACGGACTACAAAGGTGAAGCCGGCTGAAATTGAAGCACACTCAGATGCCCCAAATTTTCCCTTTCTCCTTTTGCTTCGCCTAAATGTAGAGAATGGCACAGCACTCTGAGCACAAACGATTTTTGAAATTGAAAAAAGGTTTCAACCAGGGTATTGAGCCTACGACTGAACACAGCGAAAAAAGACTCAAACAAAAGGTACACGACCTAAACACAACGAGACACGCTCAGAAAAGACCCAAAACAAAAGTTGAGGTGAACAAAACAAAAGACACGACACATGGACGTATTACAAAAATGAGAGACTTCAAATCTCGAGGAGCCAATTCCTCCGGGCATGTTTCCTACCCTTTCTCATTTGTGATTCTCACATCACTCGGCCCTCAGGCTTGATTTTTCTCTCAAAACCCTTTTCCTCACTTTTCTGTCGACTTACACTTCTCTATTCTTAATTCTCTCATTTTCCATCCCTCCCCAGGGTGATTGATGGATGAATAGGAAGTTGTGGGTTCACGCCCAACACTGTTAGCTCACGGCTATTTCTTCCGGTGACGTTCAGTCAATTTTCCGGATGAGAAATGGAGTATCTTGATCCATCCCAATGTGTGCTTTGCACTTGGCTTGATACCTCGTTGTTTGGAGGATATTGAGAGCTTTCAGCCCTTTACAGACAGCTTTAGCTGCACCTCTTCCGGTGAATAGAGTGCCCTTCTGGCAAGTATGTTGATGACGGGGAAAAGACAGAACACCTGACTCGACTATGTCCCTAGTTCATCACTTTGACCATTTTTTTTTTGTTTTGGTTTAAAACAATTTTGACCAACATGAAAGTTAGATTAGCATACTTGTTCGATTTTTGATTCAAAATCATTCAAGTCAGGCTACGAGCACTGAAAATTTTCCTTTTTTGGGTCCATGAAAAGGGTCCTGTTTTGGAAAATGGAATAGTTTTCGAGAAAATAGTCAACCTCAGTAAAAATTTTCAAAAACTATTTTTGCAAACGGTCAATGCTCAACGAGCACGGAACCTACCCTCGAGATGCGCAACCTCGGATCGGAGGCAATGGAAAATTGCCCCTTGCTTGAAAGAGCTGCACGGCAACGGAAAGTTGTCCCTGGTTTGAATGGCGACTCGTGGCAACTCATGGCAACGGAAAGTTGCCCCTTGTTTGGATGATGTCATGGCATTTCGTAAACAGTCCTCATCAGTGATGATCACGTCCGAACTTCCGGATACAGAGAAGACGAAGATGGTCAGAACCAATATATGGACACGGTCACTTTGAAAGCGTTGGTGGCTAGACTTCAAGACGATGTTGCCTACGTATCCCAAACATGGGAATCAAGCCTACGTAGTTCACGATCGTCACAACCAAACTATCGAATTCAGAGAAGGCAAGGATGATCAAAACCATTTCATGGACTGAGGCGCTATGAAAGCGTTGGGGGCTGGACTTCAGGACGAAGTTGCCTACGTATCCCAAACATGGGAATCAAGCCTTACGTAGTTCCGGTTAAGATACACTCGGGTATTTTAATCTTCACTTTTTAGGCTCTAACTTTTGCCAGGGTGCCTGATGCGGGTTTTCGACCTTGCGAGCTTCTTTTTCTTTTTGTTTTCTCTTTTTTAATATTTCTTTTCTTTTTCATCTTTTTTTTTCTTTTTGTTTCTTTTTCTTTTTTTTCTTTCTTTTTTCTTTTTTATTTTTTGTATATATTTTCTTTTTTGCTCTAACTTTTGCCTGGGTCGCCCTTCCAAGTTTTCGGCCCAGCGAGCCTCTCAAAGGGTAAAAGTGCAACAAGTCCATGCCAAATGGTTTTGAGATCCTGGAGTCATCTAAATCCAGGAGAATGGCTGTTGTTATTGATTTGCAGAAAGACCCATCTTCGGCTCTTCAAGCACATCGGACATTTTTGCCCCTAGTTTGAGGGGTGCTTCTGTTCTAGCTTTGCAAGCTTCTGTTGACGACGTCTAATCTCTTGATCTAGCTTTGGTGCCTCTTGTTCGAGGGCTGCTCCAAACTCGGCCTCACAGGCCTCTTTTGATGGTTGATCGTTGAACATTCTGCATGGATTCAAGGTTCAGAAATAAACGGATTGAATCTTGAGGCTGAGAGCGATTCTAGGCTACACAATCTCAAGAGCGATTCCACACAGGTCTTCACAGCACTACGCAAAACATTTTGTTTTTGAAAGTTTTTAAGAAAGCGACAAATCACTCGCGCTGAAGATAGTGTGAAACCAGTCTGGATCAAGCCAAGGTCCTTCTCAATACTCATGCTAACAAGCATGATTTCAGTCATTAAAGACTTAGCACGCCTCTCTTTCTCTCAAATGATCAAGGTTTTGTAAAACCCGAGAAATTCCATCCTCTTCGTTTTCATCAACACGGTGTTTAAAAAGGCTTTTAAAAACAAAACTCAGGTCATTACAATGAGTTTAGAGCACAGAAGGGTAAACAAGACGCCCTGTCATTTCATTCTAATCCTCTGGCACAACGGCACAACAAGCTCACAAAAAGCATGGAAACATGATAGCCGCAGCTGTTTCATTCAGATTTCCTAGTTGCAATTGGCTCCACAGCAGAGACAGACTCAAAAAGAAAACAAAAGGGTAATTACAAAACAAAACAGTGTTCAAGGCAACAACCCCGAAACCACCCGTCATTCTATACAAGGGGGATAACTCGCTACAACAAGATAGACCCTTAAACGAAAAAGACTGACTCAAGACAATGAGACAGACTCAAAACAAAACAGAAGGCTGACTCGATACCCAAGCCAGTATTTACAAAACTAGCCTTCGCAGATGCTCAAAAATGCATGTCAGACACCACATCCAAAATATACCGGGTGTAGCCCACAGGTGGTCCCAACCTCGATCACATACTCACAGTGTCCTCAAAATCCAATGGCTAAAGTGGGTGGAAGGATAACCTCATTATCGATCAAATCTTGCACCTCGTGATGGAGGCGGGAACAATTGTCGGTAGCATGACCAGTTTGCTGGTGGTACGCGCAGTACAAAGTGGCATCATGTGTGAGAGGGAGATTCTTTGGGAGAAGCCGAGCCTCCAAGGGTTTAAGATGCCCTCTTTTGGCCAGGATCTGGAGTGCCTTAGACAACGGCATGTAGAGAGCATGGAAGACCCTACGCCCTTAGGGCAGGTACTTTGAAGTCTGAGTATTCTTGCTAGACGCACTAGCGAAAGGGTCGGCAGGCACTACCTTAACTTTCTGATCTTTCCCAGGTGCAGGGTTGGGGACGGAAGGAGCTGTTCTGGCATGACGGGGCCTATGCCGATTTTCTACCTGGCTAGTACCGCCTTCAGTTGGAGTAGGGAAAACATCATCCACAACCTTGGTCAGGACTGCAAATACTTGTTGCTTACTCATCCCCCCGGCTTTCAAAGCCTCGACTGCCCACAGCAGTTGTTCAATGGCATCGGCATCTACCTTCATTTTGTCCTTACCTCTGGCCTCGGCCTGATCGAGGGTTTGGGTTGATGTTGAAATGTCATTGCCATAGCTGGAGACAACCTCGGGTTGACTAAGCTCAATCACAATCCATCCCAATAGCGGGGGCTCCTGGGGTACAAGATTCCCGGCATATGGTGCAGCTGGTGGTGAAGCTGAAATTCCGTAAGTGAGATCCGCCACGAACCTCTGGAGGTCACCAATCATCCCCATCAATTCGAATGTGGTGGGCTCACGAGCTTGATACAACTGGGGTTCCCAGATCGGGCGCGCAGCAGGCGACCTAGGTGGATGCGGTACATCAACATTGGTCTCACTTTGCAGAGTGATTCCTTGATCTAATGCGGCTGTCATCACCACAATCTCCTCCGAATTCTGCGTCATGATAAGTCTTGCCTCAGCAAAGGGGAACACTGGCTATTCTGGATCAACTCTCTGAACCCTAAAGGAAAAACAAGCAGCATTTCAGCCCAAACGGATCAAACACAGGTGTAGCCGAACGACTGTATTCTACTACTGACAACTGTTCCCTAAAAACACTGTCCCAAAATACTGAATCGGATACCCGCAGATATAACTGATTCTCACAAATACTGATACTGGTGCCCTCAAGCCTGATACTCAAACTTGCAAACTGATATGTGTGTTCCTGTAGAGAGACACTCTAAAAGCACATAGCAAGTAAAAGAGAGCCAAAACACCCCTATGTTAGGTTAGGGTTTCCCTATCCTATTTTGTCAGGAGCTAGGGTTTCACTACGTACGCAGCGGTTTCAAACAACCTAACATCGGGTAAGCAACCTGTCCTAGTTTGGAATGGTCACTATGGATTCCGAATATGCACTAGGTCGAATGGTCAAAAGGGTGCCCCGGTAAAACCGGGGTTTGTGTTCCCATATTGGCAGAGCCCACAACCGGTCAGCCTTATGGCATGCTTTGACAAAGTTAAGCCTCCGGCAAACCGCTCAGGAATAGCAGATGGCCAACACGGTGTCCTAGACGCACCAATGCACATGCAATGCAAAGAAACACATAAGTGTAGTCAAAACGAGATATCACGAGTTCGAGTCAAGTTCTCTAAAATTCCCAGCAGAGTCGCCAGAAACTATGGACACGCCCTTGGGGAGGGACTTATGTTGCCACAGTTCGGACTCGTTTTGTCATGGTTCTTAATCTGAACCAAAGAGTCCGAATCTGGAAAATCGTTTTGAGAAAACAGATTTTTAGAAAAGAAGTGCCAAACATGGACTGCTTTGCCAGATACAGAGTCGCCACCTAAATATTTTTAATGGGGGAATTTAGGAAACCCTGACTCGGTGCCAAAGGCCACGTGTCCATCATCACCAAAGTTGCCTCGGCTCGGGAACTTGGGTACGATTGGGGAAGGTCAGCTATGAGCACCCCCTCTCACCTGATCCGAAGATCGGCCTCTACTAACCGTGATATCTCGTTTTGAAAACATTACGCGTTCTTGTAGACACCCCATTTTTGACCGTCCTCAAGACTTGGACGTCACCGCTTGAACACTCGGTGATCATCCATGTTTGTGTTCATCTTGAGTTCCCGGAGGCCGTGGCAGTGCGCCTCGCCTCAGGACCTCTCGACTCGATTGTTTTGTGTCTGGTTTTGCACCAAACACTTGTGTTTTGCCTTTGAGGGGCAGGGTAGGGCTTGTAGACCATCCCCATCCATCACCGGCCCTGGCTTGAGGCCACCGGCCATGTTTTGTTGCCACCGGCCAAATGTTTGGCCGGCCGGCACTATAGATGGCCGGCCGGCTATCTTTTTTTGGTCAATTGCATTTTTGGATGGCCGACTACTGTGCATCTGCTTTTGCAGATATTTTTGGGCAGCTGGCATACATTGTCACCCCCTCCATATGTGTATGGAGGGATTGCCCTCTTGTTAGCTTCCTTTGGAAGCTTTACAAGACAAATTGTCTATTAAAGAGGGGCTCTTCTCTCTTGTTTAGGGGGTTAGATAATTTAGATAGAATTTTCTGAGGGTTTTGAGTTTTAGGGTTAGGGTTCATATGTCCTTCATCTCTATATATCTCTCTCTTTGTTTTGTGAGTGTTTTTGCCTTAGTTTTGCACACAAACACCCACTATCACACATTTTCTTGGAGCTGAGGCCCTTGAGGGTTGTTTTTGGAGTTTTGGAGCTGGTTTGAGCTTGAAGAATTAACTGGTCCACCATTGGTGAAGAGGGTCTACAAGGGTAAGAAACTTGTCTCTTTATTTTCCATTTTTTCATTGCATTTTTGCCCACCTTGCATCTATTTTTGAGCTTTGTGTATAACATATAAAAGTTCTATTTTTTAGTGCTCTAAATAGTTGGTTAAGGTTGCTTTAAGCTTTGGGGTTGTTTGACCCCTCTTAAGCCTTGAAAGGCTCCATTTTGTGCCATTTTGATTGAGCTCCGAGACCATTGTGTTTGGGCCTCCTCACCACTGAAATCTTGAGGGATTTCAGTGATGAGGATGGTGCCTTGAGGTCCTAGGAAGGAGAGGGCCACCCCCTCTCCTTGTTGTCCTTGAAAAGGGCCTTTTTTGCCTCTTGAGGGAGCATCTAGTCTAAGTGTATGTTGGCCATGCCTTAGCTGATTTTCATGCTTATTATGTCATAACATGCCTCTATTTTTGGTTGGTTTGGACACACCTTGCTTGTTTAGCATACATGTCTTGTAATGCCATATTGTAGCCTTAACATGCATCTAGGTTTTAACCCTTGTTCAAGCATGCTTTTGGCCTAGCTTTGTGAAGTTTTTGTGCTTGTTTTAGCATGTTGAAGTTCTACTTTTGGTTGTTTTGGTCGACCATATCATGCTTAGTGTAGCCACCTTGCATTTTGGCTTGTTAGCCTTAGGTGTGTGAGTGTGTAGCATGCTTCACTTGTCATATTTCAATGGTTTGGAACCACTTGTTATGTTATTTCAGTCCTCTTAGCATGCTTGTATGCTTGCATTTGATGACCCTTTAATATGTTAAAAGGTTGTTGTCTATTGCCTCTTGTTTAGGCCTTTGTGTATGCTTGCATGTTTAGGCCACTTAGATGCCATCTAGGTGCACCCTTGGCATTGTTTAGGTCTATATTGGACCTATTTTAAGTCCCCTTAGCCTTGCGAGGTTTGGTTGACCCAGCCTTGGTTTAAGCCTCCTTGGTTTACCTTGAATTTTGGACCATAACTGCATGCTTTGCTTGTGTTGATTAGTAGGTTTGGCCCCTCTATTTTATGCATATTCAGAGCTTTCCATGCATGCTAATTGTCCATGTTTAGTCTCTTTTAAGTGTGCTTAAAAGTTGCTCTTAAGTGCTTTAAGTGTTGGCCTATTAACATGTGCATGTGTGTGTGTGTGTTGGACCTCACTTCCATAGCATTGGCCACTGTTTTAGGCTTGTTTGAGAGAGCCGCCTAAATTAGTCTAAGTCCATCCTTCATGTGTTATAGCATGCTTGCCTTGTACATTGTTGCATACTTGGCCTATTACATGTTATTGCTTGCTTGAAATCATGATGCATTTGGCATGCATTTCATTGGTTAAGTTGTTTTGCATTGCTCTTGTGCTTATTCCACTTTACATGTTGTTGCATGTTTGTCACTAGCATAGTTGTTACATGCCTTGCATGCTCATTTTGCATACTTAGCCTCCATGTCTAGGTTGCATTCCATTTGCATGCATGCTTGGCCTCTTGAAATGCTTGTGATAGAAGTTGAGTTCAATTTGTTTGATTATGTGCATTGCATTCTATATCAAAATGCACACTTGATTCTTTGGGCCATCACGCATGGAAATGCATGATTGGTGGTCCGAGAATCGAGGATCATGTCCCTTTGAGTCATAAATATGATAAGGGGTGTGATTGGTGCATACATTGCTTGAAATGCACTGCCATGCTTTGCTCTGTCCTCTGTTGTTGTCAAACAGGATTCTGCAAGAAGATTTGGCCGGCCGGCCATCTTCAGTGCCGACCGGCCATCATTTTTGGCTGATGGAACAACTTTATGGTCGGTGACCATTATCCATGGCCGGTGGCTAATCCCCTCAGCCGGTGGTGTTCCACAACACTTAGAGAAGCAACCCTGAGACTTTGGCAATCATCAGAGAAGTAGAGTGGGGAAAACAGAGGCAACTTGAGCATGGTGGCGGATTTCCGAGCAACACCGAGCGCGCACTGCATTGGGTCTTCATCGCAAGACTGTTTACTGCTTAATTAGATTAATTAATGTGTTAATTAATTAGGTGGTTTATAATATTGATTATCTTGCGAGTTAGTTAATCTGTATTATTTTTTCGGTCCCTCCGTGTGAGGGCGTATTGTAATAAGTGTGCGTGAGTGTGTGTATGTCTTCCAACCTCGCGTCTTTCTTCCCTTTTATTTAACCACTTACAATGGTCAGATTTAGGGCATATTTCAAATAGCATACTTATGCTTCGCATGTTTGCATTCATTCATCAATATTGCATGCACCGGACTCGGTACATCATGCTAACTACACTTGCATTTCAATTCCAAGTTGAGTACTTGTTAGTTGCAGCATTTCACATTCCATTCCTAGATTAGCCGAGCCTACTCTAGTGACATTTTGTATGCGATGCATTAGCCACTTAACATGAACTAGGGTCACGCATGATCACTAATACGTTCTTGTTTTGGCACGGAGTACTTTGTAAGTATTTTATGCTTTAGCATCTCGCATGAGTGTGAATGTTAACATGACAGCATGCTTACCATGTGGCTAAATGCTTATGTGTTATAAACTGCCTGAATGCCTGTGGGTGAAGGTTGGATTGTTTGAGTTGGAGCAACTCGTTGAAATCCGTGTTTTTAGCCTACTTGCGAGTAGGGATGGCAATTTGAAACCGGCCCGACGGGGATCCCCGATCCCGACCCCGATTTAAGCGGGTTTTCCCCGAAAAATACCCCCGCGGGGACGGGGATGGTATTCAAAATTGAATCCCCGAACAGTTTCGGGCCGGGGACGGGGATAAGTGTCCCAGCCCGTACCCGGCCCAGCCCCGACCCCGTTCCCCGACCCTGTTCCCCGATGTGAAGTTACGATTTTACCCCTATATATATATATATATAATTTATAAACCAAACCCTAAATCACAGACCCCTCTCTCTCTCTCACCGTGTGACTCTCGTCTCTCTCTCAGACCTCTCTCTCTCTCACCGTGGCCCTCATCTCTCTCTCCCTTACTCAATGACTCAAATCTCACTCTCCTCTCCCTCTCCCTCTCTCTCCTCTCCCTCTCCCTCTCCCTCACTCAATGACTCAGATCGAAACAGAGATCTGAACAGATCTGCCGTCGATCGTCCACCACCACCGCCTCCGTCGCCATGGCTTCCTCTTCGCAACACCGCCGATCGTCCACCACCACCACCTCCATCGCCATGACTCAAATCTCCATCGCCTCGTACACCACCGATCCCGCTGCCACCGCCGTCATACACTATTGCAGCGACGTGACTCACCGATCTCGCTCCCACCTTGGTTTTTTGAACAGATCTATGTTTTTTTTTGAAAAGTTTTGATCAATATATACATATATATATATGTATTCGGATGACAGATCTGTTTTTTTTGTAACAGATCTATGATTTTTTCTGATCAATTTAAGATTTTTTAAAGATTTTTTAAGATGATGATAGATCTGATTTTTAAGATTTTCAATATACATATATATAAGATGATGATGATAGATCTATGATTTTTTAAAGTTTTGATCAATATATACATATATATATATATATGTATGTATTCGGATAACAGATCTGTTATATATATATGTAATGTTTGTGTGTGTAATGTTTACAGGTTCAGATTTTGTTTTGTTTTTTTAAGTTGTTGATGAGGATTGATGATGATGATGATGTTGTATACTGAATACAAGATGAAATTTTTTTTTGTTGTTTTTTTTGTTGATGTTGTATCTTGAATCTGGTCGAGGATTTTGAGTCAAACCCGATCCCCGATCGAAGCGGAAGTGATGGGGTCCCCGTCGGGGATCGGGGCCGGGGCCGGGGAATTTCTCACTATCGGGGATCGGGGACGGGGAGGGTGGTCCCCGGCCCCGCCCCGCCCCGTTGCCATTCCTACTTGCGAGTAGCAAATTCCAAAGCGTTTTCCAAACAAACGGATATGCAATGTTTTGTTCCAAATTAGGCGATCTAGTCTATACTTGTTTGCTATGCGCATAACATAGTAATTCTAGGCTAATAACCGGAATAAGAACACATAACATTTTCAAAATCGGATATCACAATTAGTAGAGGTCGATCTTCGGATTGGGCGAGCGGGGGTGCTCACAGCTGACCTTCCCCAATCGTACCCAAGCTCCCGAGCCGAGGCAACTTTGGTGATGACGAACACGTGGCCTTAGGCAACGAGTCAGGGTTTCCTAAATTTTCCAAAATAAAATATTTAGGTGGCGACTCTGTATCTAGCAAAGCAGTCTATGTTTGGCACTTCTTTCAAAAATCTGTTTTCTCAAAAACGATTTGCCGGATTTGGACTCTTTGGTTCAGATTACGAACCGTGACAAATTGAGTCCGAACTGTAGCATTGAGGTCCTTCGCGGATGTGTTACAGTTCTTATTCCAGTTATTAGCCTAGAATTACTATGTTATGCGCACAACAAACAAGTATAGACCAAATCGCCTAAATTGGAACAAAACATTGCATATCCATTTGTTTGGAAAATGTCTGAAATTTGCCACTCGCAAGTAGGCTAAAACACGAATTTCAATGAGTTTTTCCAACTCAAGCAATCCAACCTTCACCCACAGGCATTCAGGCAGTTTATATAACATTCACACTCATGCGAGATGCTAAAGCATAAAATACTTACAATGTACTCCGAGCCAAGACAAGAACATGTTAGCAATCATGTATGATCCAAATCCATGTTAAAGTGGCTAATGCGTCGCATGCAGAATGTCACTAGAATGGGCTCGGCTAATTCTAAGAATGACATGTGAAAATGCGCAAGTAGCATGTATTCAAGTTAGATTTGAAATACAATGCAGTTAGCATGATGTGCCGAGCCCGGTGCATGCAAGACAAATGAATGAATGCACGCATGCATAGCATAAGGATGATAATTTAAATATGACCTAATACTAACCATCAAAGCAGGTAAGTAAAAGGGAGAAAGAAGTGGGGGTTGGAAGACATGCACACACGCACCCACATTTATTACAAATTTACCCTCGCTCGGAGGGACCAAAAGAATAATACAATTTAACTAACCTACAAGCTAATTAAATATTACAGACCAATTAAATCAGCTAAGTAAATTAACTAATCTATTTAAGCAATAAACAGCAGCCTCGGGAGGAGGGTCCAATGCATGCGTGCTCAGCTCCGCTCAGAAAGCCACTGCCATGCACAAGTTGCCTCTGTTTTGACTGTTCTGCTCCTCTGAAAATTGCACAACTCCTGAGATTGCTTCTCTGAATACTGTGGAACACCACCGGCTGAGAAGAATGGCCACCGGCCATGGAGAGTAGTCACCAGCCACAAATGAATCCATCGGCCACCTATAGATGGCCGGTCGGCACTAAAGATGGCCAGTCGGCCAAAACTTCCTGCAGAAACTGGTTTGACAGCAACGGAGGACAAAACAAAGCATGGCGATGCATTTCAAGCAATGTATGCACCAACCACACCCCTTATCATGTTTATGACTCAAAGGAGTATATGTCTCGATTCTCGGACCACCGATCGCGCATTTCAATTCATGATGGCCCAAAGAATCAAGTGTGCATTTTAATTTCAAATGTAATGCAAACCAAATAAGCAAACAAAGGGGCTTTCAACCTCTATCACACCCAACTCAAGAGGTGAAGCATGCATGCCAATGCAATGCATCCTAGGCATGTGAACTAGCATGCAATCATGGAAATGCAAAGAAGCATACAAGGCATACAATGATCATGCAAGGCATGCAAGACATGAAGCAATGCAACCAACAAGTATGCAAGACACAATGTGGGTGTTCAAACATGCAAGCAAGCATGTGACTTCATTCAATCACGCAACTTCAATCATGCAACAACACACAAATATGCAACAACATACAAGGAGAGCATGCAACAATATGCAAAGGAGGGACTTACACTAATTGGACAACTCTATACTAAGCCCAAAACGGTGGCCAATGCTATGGAAATGAGGGCCAACACACACACACACACACACACACACACATGTACATGTTGATTGCCAACATTTAAGCATAAAGGAACAACTGCTAAGCACACTTAAAAGGAGGCAAACATGGACAATTAGCATGCAATGTAAGCTCCGAAAAACATGTAGGAAATGATGCCAAATCAACCTACTAATGCAAGCTAAGCAAGCAACCAAGCCCAAGGACCTAAAGCATGATCATATGGCACATGAAGCAAATGACCAAAATGGATCAAAACAGTCCTAAATCATGTTAAGGAAGGCCCCAAAAACCACTTAGATGGCATCTAAATGATCTACACATGGAGGCATGCACAAATACTTAAACATGGAGCATACAACACAACCTCTTAAAGCATCAAAGGAGTGATAAAATGCAAGCATGTGAACATGAAACAAGGACTGAAATGTCATGAAAAATGGTTCCAAACCATTGGAAAGATGCAAGGATGGCATGCTCATGGTCAATGCATCAAGGCATACAAAGGGGAATTACATGGTAGCTATGCAAAGCAAAACATGAATGACCTGAATGACCAAAAATAGACCTCAAACACATCAAAACATGCATATAAGCTTCACAAAGCTTGGCCAAAATACATGAGCATGGTAGTCTAAATGCTATGCATGTATTAAGGCAAATCATGGCATTACAAGGCATGTATGCTAAGCAAGCATGGTGTACCTAAACCAACTCAAAACAGTGCTAAATCATGACATAATAAGCACAAAAATCAGTTAAGGCATGGCCAACATGACCCTAAACAATATGCTCTTCTCAAGAGGCTAAAATGGCCCTTTTCAAGGACAACAAGGAGAGAGGGGGCCTCTCCTTCTTAGGACCTCAAGGCACCATCTTTACCATTGAAATCCCTCAAGATTTCAGTGGTGAGGAGGCCCAAACACAATGGTCCCGAAACTCACCAAAATGGCACAAAACAAGGGCCAAACAAGCCTTAAGAGAGGTCAAACAACTCTAAAGCTTAAAACACCCTTAAATAACTATTTAGAATAGGAATAAACAAGACTTTTATATGTTATATTCTAAGCTCAAAAATAGATGCAAGATAGTCAAAAAAGCCTTGCAAAAATGGGGTATTTGAAGGAGTAAGTGCTCACCCTTGTAGACCCTCTTCAAGAATGGAAGACTAGCAGCTTCTTTGGCTCAAACCAGCTCCAAAACTTCAAAAACAACCTTCAAGGGCCTCAACTCCAAGAGGATAGTGTAATAGTGGATGTTTGTGTGCAAAAATGAGACTAAACACACACACTAAGCTCAAGAGAGAGAGATATATAGATATAGGATAGATACACAAACCAAACCCTAAAACCAGAGCTCCCTAAGAAATGTTGTCTAACCCTAAAAGAGGGAGAGGAGACCTCCTCTTATAGAGCTTCAATCTTGCAAGCTTACAAGACAAGCTAGCTAAGAGGGAAATCCCTCCATACACGTGTATGGAGGGGAGCCAAGTGCATGCCAGCTGCATGAAAATATCTGCAAAAGCAGATGCACAGTAGTCGGCCAGCCAAAAATGCAATTGACCAAAAAAAGATTGCCGGCCGGCCATCTATAGTGCCAGTCGGCCAAATATTTGGCCGGTGGAAACAAAACACAGCCGGTGGCCTCAAGCCATGGCCGGTGGAGTGTGGGGATGGCCCACGAGCCATTCCCTGCCCCTCCAAGGCAAAACACAAGTGTTTGGTGCAAAACCAAATACAAAACAATCGAGTCGAGAGATCCTGAGGCAAGGCGCGTATCCGAGACCTCCAGGAACTCAAGACGAACACAAACATGGATGATCACCGAGTGTTCAAGTGGTGACGTCCAAGTCTTGAGGACGGTCAAAAATGGGGTGTCTACACGCTCAAGCGTTGCTTCTTGCACTTGAGCAGACTGTGCATTATTCAGTTTGCGAAAATGACTTTTTACATCACTTTTCAAATCTATTTCCTTTCAAACCCTAAAGTTGAGACCCTCTCTTTCTAAAACTCACTCTCTCTCTCTCTCTACATTTTCACCTAGATCCTATATCGATCTAGAATTTTTCCCTCCGCTCGAGCGAGGGAGTTGACGCTCGAGCAGACTTGAGAGGTTCTCAATATTTTTGCAGACAGTCCGAAATTCTGAGAGTTGTGAATTCCTGCTCGAGCGTAGGAGTGGTCGCTCGAGCGGACAGCTTTGTTGGTCCACGCGCTCGAGCGTGGAAAGTGAGATTGCCCTTGACATTTTTATTAGTGTATTTGGAACCTCCTTATTGTATTTTGGGATATTGATCGAAGTGGTAGCATGATGGTAAAGTAAGTGTGAACCGAGAATTTAATTCGGATAACTTTTCCTACGAACAGCCGTCACTCTTTTGCCTTTTTCTTTTCCCACACTTTGAATTTGGATGTGAGGCTAGAACCATTGAAAATTTTATTTTCGGGGCTTCAATTTGGACACAAGAATGACCTAGAACGTAGTCCGGATGAGAGAGTTATGCCTGTTTGAAGTTTTGGAATATGTGCTGGAAGCAGGTCCACTCGAGCGAGAAAAGCGGAGCTCGAGCGGAATGCACGAATTCAGCAGCTTAAAATGCAATTTTTTAGCTCATTCTTTGCATTTTCCTCTTCCTTCTTCATTCCTCTGACCTAGGTTCGAAAACCCTAGGTTTTTTACCACAAATACCCTCCATTCTTCTAAGATTTAGGCAAGATCCCTTACAAGAAAGTGAAGAGGCTTGAAGATCTTACTTTTCTATTGATTAGAATTCGGATTTATGAAGGATTTTTCTCAAAGCTTTGCTTTTTTGCTCGATTCTTAAGGTTGGGGTCCTAGTTCTTCTTGAATACTTGCATTAATAGATAGATTTGTGGTATTTTGATTATATAAATACAAAATCTCCATTTTTGAGCATATAGTGTTATATCATGGAATTTGGGGGTTTAGGGTTTGAAATGTTGGGGGTTCAATTGTTGGGTTAATATGGTGGATTATGAACCTTAGGTGTGTAATCAGGGGAAAAATTAGAATTAAAAGTAGTGGTGAGAGAAGTTTTAGTTTTTCTTGAAAGCCTTGATTTTTCTTGAAAACCCTAGGTTGATTCATGATGATAATTAATGATTTTGCCCAAATTGAAAGTAAAATCATGAAATTGAAAGGTTGAATTATATATATACAAGTTTAATTAGATTTTGGATGTGTTTAAAAATTATGTTAAAAATTAGCGATTGAACCTTTGTTATGGATATTGTAAATTATGCTATAATGTGAAATGAAGACTGGGGTATTGATTTATTAATGATATGGATGACATGAGCATTGGGGTGAAATGATGAAATAAAGGTTTAAGAGTTTACCTTGAATTATGTTGAATCGTGTTTATTATGTTGAATTGTGTTGATTATGTTGAGTTGTGTTGAATAATATTGAACCGAATTGTATTGGACCATGATGAATTGTGTTTGAATCATGTTGAATTGTGTTGAGTTGAGTTGTGTTGGGTGTGTTGAGGTTGAGTTGTGTTGTGTTGGGTCATGTTGAGTTTGAGATGAGTTGGGTTGGGTGGTGTTGTGTTGGTACCCGCCCGAGGGGGGGGAGTTGAAAGATGATACGAAATTTGTGATAAGATCATGAAGTGAAGATTTAAGAATTTTATTGTGTAATTAGAAAGTGATTTTATACCTCAAAACTAAAAGCCCAACTTTATATTTAACTCTAGTTATGAAGTTTTATTTTGGAAAATGAGGATACTTCAATCAACATTAAATTTATGAAATTGAGTCTATGTTGGGTTAAGATGAGTGTGAATAATGATAAATGGGAGATTGTGAAATATAACGATGTTATATAAAGGAGTTGTATCAAAGAAAATTAAATTTTAGAGATTTAATTTATAACCGTGGGTAGTAATTGATAACCAATATGTTTTAAAAATTGAATTTGAAAACTTGATGATAATATGGAAAAGTAAAGAAATAGTTTGAACCCAAGAATTGTGAACACTTTAAAGATGAATCTTTGCCTCTATGGATATGTTGTTATATTTTTGTGTGACAAAACAATGAATGATTTAATGGATAATGAAGAAGGTCGTGGAACATATTTGTACTTGTTATGTGAATGAAATTTCAAAATATGGTGGATATATATTGAATTAATGTGTTACGGAAATAATGGAAGATGTGTTAGCATTGTCCACTAATTGTAATGATAGATTGTGATGTTATCTTGGGGTCCGTTTCCCGCTGTATTTTGAGCCGGCAAAGCGTGGCGCTTGAGATAGGTTCCGCCTTCCTTCCGGAGTAGCGCCTGGTAAAGCGTGTGGTATGTTGAGGTTCCACGCTCCTTCCGGCTTGTGAACGGTAAAGCGTGAGGTTCCGCATTCCTTCCGGCTTGTGACCAGTAAAGCGTATGACTCATGGAGATGACTTGTGATTGGATCCAGTATTTGATATGAAATTAATTGAGAGAATGGAAATTGAAGTGGTAACTGGATTATGGATTGGTGATGATGAATTTAATGAATTAGTTGTGACAATAAAGGTAAATTATGAGTATTGTTCTGTAGATAAATAAGAGACTGAATTGAAAGGAGTTAGTTAATCTTGTGTTACCTTGAAATGAAATTTGAGAGTGTAACTAACGGTGTGAATTGAGTATAGGAGAATTGTTAGTGCATCACAAAGGGAACTTGAACTTGAAGTTATGCAGTTCTAAATAAATATAACGAGTAGAAAGAATGAAAGAAAAAGAGGAACATTAAAAATAGAAATTAAATGAGAAATATTTTGGGAATTGGTTAATAACCTTTAAATGATGTTGTTTCTCAAATATGGTTGTTTCACAAGGATCTATGGTTTTCTAAAGTTAAGGGATGATTTTTAATGGCTGAAGGTTTTTCTTAAAAGTGTTTCAATAGTTTTTGAGAAAAAGGTACCTTACTTATGATATTTTGAAATTATGAAATGTCACCCTACTCTATGGTATCACCCTACATGTATGATCATTTCTATCTGTGTGTTAATTATTGATTTAGAACTATGAGATTCCTACTGAGCATTAGTGCTCTCCCCTTGTTGTTTTACCTTTTTACAAGAAGAAAGTTTGGATTCTTTGATTTAAGAGTTAAGAAGTCCAGGTGTTTTTTTATATATAATTTCATTGTAAATGTGATGGATCATGCATTTGTATTTTATTCATTTGTAGCTTCACAGTAGGAGATCGGCATGTATTGTTATCATTGTAATGTTCATTGAGAGAGAGAAAACATGTATCATTGTATTTCTATTACTTAAGGATAATAGATGTTTAAAAAAAAAAATGGACCTAATTTTAAGGCTTTGGTAATATTTCCGAATAATTAAAATTGAGGCGTGACAAATCCATTGAGTTCTCCACCCTAGTATCTTTGGGAGTAGAGTATCACAAGATCTTCATTTTGATCCGAATAGAGTTAGGTTTGAGCATCTTTGAAGTTTTACCCTTGCTTGGCTCGTCTTCTCACCTTGAGGTAGGTATTTGCTACACTTTCGCATGGTTTTTAACTTAGTTATGGGTTAGTGCGTGAAAATGGTGGAATTTGGGGATATTATGAACAAATTTAGGATTTGGGTATTAAATCAAAAGAGGGGTTCCAGTGTGAATGGGTCATAAATGATTATGAGGTTGAATATGAGGTTATAGTGTGAAAAAATGGTTGATTTTGATATTTGGGTTGACATTTGTGAAAAAGAGGAGTTTGCACTAAAACATTTCGAATATTTATTTTGTATAAATAAATGAAATTGGTATTGTAAATGTAAAATTGGATAGATGTTGATATAACTGGTGGAGTTAGATATGTATTACCTCACACCTTTGGGAATTTGAATATATTATTTTTTCTTAAGATTGAATAGTTGTTTAGAAATATCTGTATTGGCTTATCGGTGGAGAATAACTATGATTGTTGTAGAAATTGCATGAGGATTGGGTGAATTGAAACTAATCTCTTGTTGGTTGTCATTGAATACGACTACGTTTTAAATAAATTGTATATGTATGATTGTTTGGAAGAAGAAAAGGGATGCACTCCATTGTTTGGGAGGAGATAGGGGATGGACTCCATTGAAATTAAGTTGGCATGTGTATCCAGGGTGAAAGTCTCGAAAACCGCGCGTATATATGGATGTCGATCCTGTAGACGAAATTTTCGTAAAATGGCAAATTGAAGTGTTTATGTGATAATTGTGTTAATTTGTGAACCATTAAGTTGTAGTCTCAGATGGGTTGTCTGAAAGATAATGAAATTAACTCATGAATTGAGATGAAATGAATTAGCTTGAATTGACGAAAAGGAAAAAGGATTGAGATATGAATTTTGGTACTTTATGATTATATAGAATATGAATGTTTTATCACTGGCATTGTATGCACATTGTACTTATATCTTCGTTAAGATTCATGTATTGTATTAGATTGTTTTTACTGGACTTTGGCTCACCCTATTTAGGAAAAACCATTTTCAAGTGTTGACGATATGCCTCCGCTAATGCAATAGCTTGGAGGGAGTTTGGAGCAAGAGTTTCATTTTTTTTTTATTATTTATTTTGTATAGCCAAGGGCTTCAATTGTATAGAGTTAAGACTCTCTTTTGTTATAACCAAGTAATGACTTGAAAAGATGTAAGCCTTCGAGGCATTTGAATACCTATTCAACCTTCATCTTTTGTATACTTGATGCACATGCTGTAGATTTAGGATAAAGCATTTATGAATGTATATCGCATGTGTTACATTTTGTATATCAAATTCTGATGAATGAAAGCATGTAATTCTATTATATTTCTGGTTATGAGATGGGTTTGTGTGTTTATTTTCAGAGCATTATGCCATGCGTGTTTTCGGACTTTCACTATGGACCTCAAGACAACTTAATTCTCAATTCTACACCCCTAACTGGATTCACAAAGGTATTTATCTTATAACTCGACACATTTCAAATATTTCCAATGAATATTTCCGAAAGCCAATTTCTCAAATCAAATGCAAAGTTAGATCATGAGATTATGTGATGATCAATGCTATGCATGGATTTGTAAATATCGCAATTTATCTAGTTTGCATGTGAGTTCTACAACAATCAACACAACCTTCCACCAATTGTCCAAACAGTTATCTCTATTCGAAATGTAAATTTCAATAGACAATATACAATAAGAGAATAGTCAACAATTCCCATCAATATCAACATAATAAATAATTCTCAGAGGTCAATGTCTTCAATTTAATCAATGTTTAAAAGAAACCCAAAATTTCAATGTTCTCAACAACAATTTACTCAATCTCATCCTTTTGAACACACACTTTCAATTTCACATTATTCATAAAACGTAAGTGTCAGCACTTGCAATTTCTCATAAATTTAACCATAAAAAGTCTGAAATTCAACATCTCAAGTTTTTAGGGGTTTTATTAAAATTTGAGAATTTATCATTTTAAAAATACATTCCATAATTCCATGAGTTATAAAATAATTATACTCAACTAACAAGAAACTTTTAAAAAGAATTTGAGAAATTTGCCCTTTTTATACAATAAATACAACCTTAATAAAAACTCAAATCTCTTCAAGTGTTATACTATCAAAATAACATATAATAATGCTAAAACACATACATAGTATTTAGAAAATTCCTACCTCAAAAGCTAGAAGAGGAGATAGGCAAAAATCCCAATTTTCGATATTATCAAATTTTGATCTCCACCGGTCAAAACATTCCCCTTGAAATGCTTGTCAAAATGGCCTTAAGAACTATGGCAACAAAATTAATGGATTTGTGTAGATTAAACAAAATGCAAGAGATTTGTGGTTTGGCTAGAGAGTAGGATAGAGAAAGAGCTGAGTGAGAAGTGGAGGCAAAAGCAAAGAAATCAAGAAGTAAAGAAGAAGAAAGAAGGAATAAGGGAAATGAAGGGAATGATGAGAGCAGCACCTACGTGGGTTTACCTCCTTGAGAGTTGTTCAATTTAATTTTTTTTTTCTTTTTTTTTTCAAATATCTATATATAGATATAAATACACTTATATATATAATCAAAAGTATATTTTAATAACAATATATATCTTGTAACATAAATAATAAAAGTATATAACTTTTCCTATCAAAAAATATATTTTTTGCTTCATGATACACACCATAAATATTCCTAACTCTCTCATGTAAATAAAATAAATAATGACCATAATAATAATAACAACAACAAAATAGGTGATTACAAATGAGTTATGATTTAATCAATTGGATTCAAAATGAATAAATTTAATCATCTATAATAAATCTCTAACTGAGATTAAAGTATAAAATAATTTAAATAAATCCAAGGTGATCCCATCATTAACATCATTAAATATAAACTAAAACAATTAAGTTTGGGCTAATTAAATAAGACCCTAAAAATTAAATTTATATTTAGATTTAATACTCAAGACCCAATAATTATTAAAACTCAAAAATTACTGAATGAGCCCCACGAAGTCGAAGCCGAAGTTGAAAAGTAAATAATTTGTTTTAACCAATTTAAATAACATGATCCATGACACTGCAACTATAATTATAATAACAATAATAAGAATACAATTAAATGATTTGTAAATTCATACCAATCCAACTACAATCAATACCCGAACTCACAAATTGACCAGGAAAATTACTAAACAGATCCTAAAAAATAAATAAATCAAATTTTATTTGACTTGTTACATGATAAACTAGGATCAAACCTACTATATATTCTATTTCATCTTCCTACCAATCCCATCGAAATTATAATTAGAGAAACTTAACATTTTCTAAAAAATCTAATAACTAAAAAAATTTCAAATACGTCTCTTCTTATTCTTCAATCACCCAGTCAAACCACTCTTGATCACATACACCTAAATTGGTGATTCTAGCACAAACAAAATGCTTAAGTTTTTTTGGTTGTGAAATGGATATCTATGAGGGTTATCCAAAAGTAGAGGAGTGAGATGACACCCATCTGTGGTTCTACCCCTAATAAGAACGTGGGTGAGAGTTTTCTTTCTCATTAAATTGAGAACTCATCAACTTTTTTATCAAATTTAAATTTGATAAAAATTTTAAAAGATAAAATATTGAAGATAAGATTCCCCCCCCCCCAAAAAAAAAAAAATCAAATTTGATGAATAGGGAAATCTGGAATAAAAAGGGAATTTGGGATAAAAGGAAATTTTTTTAAAGGATTTTGATGAAAAAATTGAAATAATTCATATCGAATCAAGTTTTGAAATTTGAAATCAAATTTGATAAAAAATAAAAAAAAATTAGTAAAAGCTTGGAGATGCTCTAATGTGATGGCCGGTTTTCGTATACGTCTTTTCTCTTATTGTCTACATTGAGTTTGTTGCGTTTGGAGGCTTATTCTCAAGTCTTTACTTTTATTTGGTTTCCGTGTCAAGTTCCTTGTATTTCGGAAGGTGCGAAGTTGAATCCGGAGGGTTTGAATTGAGCCGAAAATTTTATGGTTTGGATGGTGAGCCGCCGCAAGGAGGCCTTGGGCCAGACGTCTGAGAGAGGGCCGCGTCTGGAATGCAATGGAGGACCTGGGCACTCACTGCAATAAAAGCACGAGAGGCAGCAGGTGCAAGAAGGAGATGGTCACACGTGCGGAGATGAAAGCCACACGTGCGGGAAGCAGGCTTCGCATGTGCGGGACGCTGGCAGTCCGAATTCCTTTTCTTTCTTTTTTTCTCTATTTGGTTGTGTGTGTATCACTTTTAGCTCATTTCTCTCTCTCTAAAAATCATCTCCTCTCTCTTCTCTCTATATTCCATACACCAAAACACTTAGAATTCTTGATCTCTTAGGATCTATTGCCTTTCTAACCCAAGTTCCTTTATCAAAATGGAAGAGCTCCTCTAGAGCTACATTGCATATGGTGGAGATTGGATTTCGGCACCATCAAATTCTAGGGTTTTATCTTCTTTTCTCTTCAAAGCTTAAGGTAGGGACTTCTTTGGGTTATATATACATGTTTTGCAATGTTGATGTGTTTTAAGGCTTTCTTGAAGTTATTATATTGGTTTTGATTTTGTGGTTTAAAAATGTAGAGATTTTCAAAAGTGGGTTTTAAAAATCTCAAATCTTTCTAAGATAGCATCTTGAGGGTTGAAATCATCTTGGGCAAGAAAATGGTGTGTTCTTTAGGGTTCATATCAAGTGTCTAGAGTGTGTGTGTTGTTGTAAAAAAGAAAACCTAGAAAATTTGGGGGTTTCCTTAAATAAAAGAAGATGAGGGTTTATGGTTGACATTATATATATATATATATATGTATATACATAGTTGTGTGCCATGATAAGTAAAGAAAGTGGAGAATTTCTTGTTTTATTACAAATGCATATGTATTGATGATGGGTTCTTGACATATGAGAATTATTGAGATTGGAAGTTATTGTTCAAATTTTTGCTATAGTTTTGAAATGATTAAAATGATGGAAGTGCACAAATTGTGGACGTGTTGTTATATATTAATAAATAGTAGCAAACTTTTGGTTATTTGTTGGAATGGCATTGAAAAGAGAAAACGGGTATTTTGATCATTATAGAACATTTGTTGGAGTATGTTGAAAGTGGAGAAACATGATGTAGTATAGATAATTGTTGCATTGGCTTCTCTAAAACTTTGCATGTCATGAATATTTGATTGGGAATTGGAACTTTAATTGAAAATGAAATATGGTGAAATGAAATCATGGAAATGTTTAAGGGATAAATACGTTGGTAAGTCCAAATAGGAGGTGTAGATGTAATTGGTTAAGTTGGCCTAAGTGTCCAGGGTGAAAGACCGAAAACACACGCGGAGGAGGCATCATTTTCCTTCCAGTTAGCAACCGGTAAAGTGGGGTTTTTGGTAGTGCTTGATAAGCTTACTTGCAGACACCAACCTAGGAATTACCTAAGTCATATTTACCGCCCTATTAAATAAAATTGTAAATTTCAGAATTGTTGAGAATTCAAGCTATTGTTGAACATGGTGACTTTTAAAAAGGTGTGTAAATGAATTCCTCTCTAATTGGCATTTGCATTTAATATTGGAAATCTTGCATAACTTTATATACTCTATTAAGGACTCTCTACTGGGCTTTATGCTCACCCCTATGGGATTTTGGTGCAGGAAAAAATGTGGCGATCCCACCGAGTTGAGGGCGTGGATATATTTTGTGAAGAGTAAATGACTCTATTTTGTTATGATTTATTTTCTAGCCAAGGGGATTAAATGTATGGGTTCGTGAAACAATTTTTGTGTAACCGGGCACAAGCCTTGGAATATGTAAGCCCTTAAGGACATTTTATTTACTTTTTGGGATTTGATGTTCTACATGCTATAGATTCATGTATTTCTATATCATTAAATGTATAAATTGCATGTGGGACTTTTGTACAAACCTTATTGACTAATGATGTAAAGGTTGGAGGCTTGCTATTGTTCTTGGTTGGATATTGGTTGATGTACTTAATCTATGTTGAATTATTTTAGGGCGTTACATCTAATGAATCGAAAACAAATTATGACAAATAAACCAATAATAACCCGATACATGGAAATTTTTTTATCATGACCCAATTGACAATTTCACCAAAATTATAGAAAATAATAGATACAACAAAGAAGTGGAGAATCCTTACAGAGAAGCAAGAATGCAAAAAGTGGAATAATCAAAATATGAGACACTTCTCTCATTGCACTTGTTTGTTACCTGTTATTTTGACAGGATGAATTAAAAACTGAGAAAATAACAATGTGATTATATACACACATATACAAACACTTGTGTATATAAAAAGAGGGAGAGAGGGAGGGGGGGATTCAAAAATGTTGAGTACTTTTGCAGTGCCTTCCTAACACATCTATTTGGTTCACTTAGGTGAGATTCTTGCTTTCTATGTGAATAGCATATGTTTCCTCTGTCAACGACGAAGGGTTTTAATCAACCATGTAATGTGCGGATAAGAAGAAGAACAGTTGGATGTGACCATTAAGAGGTTGCATTGTCTGGTTTTTATCGATTTTTTAAAAGTTGAGTTTTTTTTATTTTTCATATTTTTCAATTTTGATGATTTTTTTTTAATATTTTAAGTAAATTTTTTACTTTTAAATACACTTAACTTAGTTACATCTAAAAAATAAAATATTTGTAAAAAACTATTAAACAAACAAATTCAAAAAATATACACAAATTTGAAAATGTATTTTTTTTTTTTTTTTTTTTAGCTTAAGGTCCCTAATATTAGGATTTTTTAAGATAAATGTGACGGTTCAGGTTTTGGACACAACTTGAATTCTTAATTTTCGAACTATCTGTTTTAATCCCGGAGTTGTGGAGTATTGTGTGACGTGTCAGTGTTGTAAACCCTTTTATTTTTAATGTTCTTAAGCTTTTTGAGTTTCGAGCATAAGGGTGGAACCAGTGTGGAAAATGCCTTAGAATGATTTTTGGACTATCAAGTTTCCCTACACGTGTGGCTAGGAGAGGCCTGCACGAGAGGATTACTGAAACAATTTGTGTAACACCCCCAAAATAATATAATAAATCCAACTCATGAACGGAAGAATAATAGAAATAAAATAATTTCATTCATCAAAGTTCGTATTACAAGAGGTAGCATATGCGATATACATTCATAAATATACATCCTGAATCTATAACATGTAATACCAGTTAATGATCAACAAAATAAATGTCCTACGGGCTTACATCCTTCCAAGACATTCCCTAGTTACAACAAAAGAGAGTCATAAGCTCTATACATATAAAGCCCTTGGCTTGAATAAACATTAAGCACAAAACAACAAAATAGAGCCTCCAGCTCCTAAGTCCTCCCAAGCTATGTCCTTGGAGGAAACATGTCACTGGTACCTGCAAGTGGTTTCCCAAGTAGGGTGAGCCAAAGCCCAGTAGAAACAATCTAACACAATATATGAGATTTAACAAATGTATAAGTACGATGTGCACATGCAATGCTTGAAACAAAACATCCTCATTTATGAGCATAATGTAATGACTCAGATTCTAATTCATATCAGATTGGTATTGATGGGTTGGCAAGTAAACTTTAAATCTTATAATTGAGGATTCTTGGGTGATGTTTGGAACCTTGATTGAAGCCTTAACAAAGTGTTTAGGCAAGATTAGATCAAAAGCCCCAAATTTGAGTTTTTGTTTTTGACCAGCGTTCACTCTTTTGCCCTTTTCTTTTTCATACTTTGAATTTGGATGTAAGGCTAGAACCATTGGAAATCTTGTTTCCAGGGCTTCGATTTGGACACAAGAACGACCTAAAACGGAGTTCGAACGAGAGAGTTATACTTGTTTGAATTCTTAGTGCCTCTACTAGTTTTCTATAGGGTCGACACCAGTCTAGGAAGGGTCGACCCTCTTATGTTGCAAAATTTGTGAGTTGGTTGTTGGAAAATAGGGTCAACCCCCTCTTGTCTAAGGGTCAACCCCCCCTTTCTTGTGCCAGATTGTCTTTTCTACCTAAAGGGTCGACCCTCCTGCCCGAAGGGTCGACCCTTGCATGTTATTTCCAGAATTTTTGGGTCCGAATTGGCCCTACTTTTGGGGGTTTTAGAATTATTCTTTGCATTGACCTTAGGGCTAATTATTGAAGTCTATCTTTCTTGTGTTTGATTGAGGTAGGGTTACTTTTAACTTAGCATCTCTTTGATTTAAAGATGTTTATGTTGTGTGATTGTAAATATAAGACTTGATTTTTATAAATAAGTGAGATTAAACTTTTACTTGACAAATAAGGGAATTTTGTTTGATTGATGTTGGAGCTTCATCCAATATTCCTTATAAATTGAACATTGACATTGAAAATCTATATATATATATATATATGAAAATCGAGTGAAAGGCCCAAAATTATTGAAACCCTAATTTTAATCTTGATCAAGAATGATGTTGTAACCTAATCTACCTTTAATTCTTGAGATTTTATGGATGATTAAAGGATGGGATTCATGAATAGCAAGTGTTTTTTTGAGGTTGGGAGTTGAACTTGATAAAAGTAAAAATCTTACTTCTTTATTCAGTGCTTGTGCTATTGGACACTTGTTCATTAGAAAAATGATTGAAATGGAGGTATATAGAGTATGAGTCTGGGTAGTGAGTTGGGTTTGAAAATTTTGTGCTGTGTATTGAATTTGCAATGCAGTTTGAATGATGCACCGAGCCTCGATGCATGCAAGACAAATGAATGAATGCAAACATAAGGTATGCTAATTGAAATATGACCCTAAACTAACCATCGAAAGCGGTTAAATAAAAGGGAGAAAGATGTGGGGTTGGAAGACATGCACACACGCACACACACTTATTACAACATTGCGCCCTCACGAAGGAGGGTCCGAATAAATAAACTAAGCTACACTAAGCTAAGCTAATTAAGCTAACTATTACAAAACGAACTAATTAACTATTCTAGTTAACTAATTATTACAACACAATTGAATAACTAGCTACACTAAGCTAATTAAGTACAACACTTGAATTGAATAAGCTATGCTAACTAACTAGTAAAGCGATTTAAACGGCCTCGAGGGACGAGGGATGCATGCATGCTCGGTTGCTCCACCCGAAATTGCCCTTGCCTTGCCATCGGACGCCTCTGTTTGCACTCATTTGATTTCAAAAAATTACAGCAACTTCCAGATTGCCTCTGCTCCAACACAGGAACACATTTGCACAAAAATTCACTGGTGGCCGGTCGGCCACAAAAAAGTGGCTATCGGCCACCTTAACTGGCCAGTCGGCTATTTTAAGTGGCCGGTCGGCTACTTCAAGTGGCTGGTCGGCCACCCCATTTTTTGGACTTCTATTTTTGCTACAACAGAGAGCAATAGAGGCAAAACAAAGCATTTTCAAGGAATGTGTTTACTGCTACACTCCTTATCATTTCTCAAGCTCAAAGGAGTGTAGCTCTTGGCTCTCAAACCATTAACCAAGCATTTTCAATGCATGATGACTAGAAAACCAAGATTGTACAAGCTTAATGAATGCACAAACAAGACTCGAAGGACCACCACCCTATCACGCACAATCAAGGGTGTCGGTGACCAAGAAAAGTGGCACGTTTCATCACTTTGAGTATGAAACGTCTCATTTTTCTTGTGTTTGGATTAACAACCGATCCAAATACATGCAATGCAACACAACATGCTTAACTTGCTCAAGTTTTACTTGTCATGTTTTATTTACTCATTTTACATTACCAAATCATTCTTTAACTGGTTAAGTCCGAGGTGAGTGTCCTCTAATGAGAGAGGGGTCAACCAAAGGATGACTTAAGACATGAGAGAGATCATGCCGTTGGTTAGTAGAAACCCTCAAAAGAGAATTAAAACCATTAAGCACAAGTCTCAATCTCAAGCTTAAACACAACCTTAAGGCTAACCAACCTCAAAGGAAATGGAAAAGTGAAGAAATGAGGGAGGTTGCAGATATTTCAGTGCTGAAATAACATGCAAAATGAAACTAAATCATGCAAGCAACACATGCAAGACATGCTTAAGAGCCTAAAGCATTAAGCTAGTGAAGATCACAACACCATAGCTATGCAATACAAGCCTCAACTGGCCAAACCAGCTCAAAACAGAGTTTAAACATGCCAAAACAGTGGCTAAAACATGCTAAGATTGAAGCACAAAAGGCTAGAAAAACATGCTCACATGTTAGCTCGCAAATAAGACTCAAGACACAACTCTCAAAAGCAATGAAAGAGTGAAATAAATGAGCATGTGACAGAGCTGTATACACTGAAATTACATGTAAAATGATGCTACAACATACAAACAATTCAAGCATAACATGTTTAGAGCCTTAAAACAATGAGCTAGTGAAGGCCATTTGCACTACAACTATACAAAACAAGGCCCACATGACCAAAACAACTCAAAACAGAGTTAAATCATGCCAAATTAGAGGTAAACACATGCTATAAATAAGCTAAGCTAAGCTACAAAAACATGCTACCATATGATGCTAACTAGGCATGGAAGTGAGACACAAAGAGGGGAGGCTAACCCCTCCTATTTTGGACTTCAAGAGTTGATTTTTACCACTAAAATAACTCTGGATTTTAGTATTTAAAAGGGCCAAAAGGTTTGATTTAAAGCTAGTAAGAAATGGCACAAAAGGCTTCACAAGCCAAAGAGCAAAAAAGGGGGAGACAACCCCCTAAGCCACCAAGACCTAAACTACCATTTTTAAACCTCAAAAATAGAGTTTTTTATAGTTGAAAAAACAGGTCAAAACAGTGTAAAAAGATGGCCAAGCAATTGATTAAAACAAAGTCTACAGGGCAAGTCATTTACCTCTTGAAGCATAGCACAAAATCAGTCACAATTCTGAGCTTAAACCACCCTTAGGAGCTCAAACTAAGCCTCAAAGAACCTCAGCTCCAAAATGAAGATGTTTGGTTAAGGGTCTTAGTACAAAAGTGTAGAGAATTTTAACTATGAAGCACAAAATAAGAAGAGAGAGAGAGAGAGAGAGAGAGAGAGAGAGAAAGAGAGAGAATTCTAAAGAGAGAGGGAGAAATTTGCTCAAAATTGTCTAACCTCTCCAAATGGGGGAGAGACCCCCCTTTATATAGAAATTCAAGCCAAAGGCTCGTATTCATCCCTTCATACATGTATATAGAGATGGCATTCAATGAACAACAGTTGGCACAACTGGCTAAGAAAATATTTGAAAAAGAATAAAAATGGTCGTCGGCCACCTCACCTAGCTGACCGACCACTTCAAGTGGTCGACAAAGAGAAAAAGTGGCCGACAAGGCCCCTCCTCCTTCCAGGAAAAAGGCACCAAGGTTTGGCCTAAAAACAAGCACAAAACAAAAAGGGTTTAAAGGCTCAAAGACAAGGCGTTCTGCCGAGAACTTCGGCGCTCAAAACAAGCACAAACAAGCACAATCATCGAATGCACAAACGATGACGTCTAAATCTTGAGGTCGGTCAAAAATGGGGTGTCTACACAAGGCCACCTCCAACTCATTGCCACCCCATAACCAAGCTCCACCACCTTATTGTAGACAGGCCAGCGGGGGGACCTCGCTACAGCTCGGACTCGATTTGTGTCACGGTTCTTAATCTTGAACCAAAGAGTCCAAATCTGACAAATCGTTTTGAGAAAACAGGTTTTTAGAAAAGAAGCGCCAAACATGGACTGCTTTGCCAGATACAGGGCCGCTACCTAAATATTTTATTTTTGGAAAATTTAGGAAACCCTGACTCGGTGCCAAAGGCCACGTGTCCGTCGTCACCAAAGTTGCCTCGGCTCGGGAACTTGGGTACGATTGGGGAAGGTCACTTCGTGAGCACCCCCGCTCGCGCCGGTCAAAGATCGGCCTCTACTAACCATGATATCTTATTTTGAAAACATTGTGCGTTCTTATTCCGGTTATTAGCCTAGATTTACTATATGATGCGCATAACATACAAGTATAGACTGGATCGCCTGAATTGGAACAAAACATTTCATGTTTGTTTGTTTGAAAATGGTTTGATGGTGCTACCCGCAGGTAGGCTAAGACGTGGATTTGCCACCCTCGGGTGGGCTTAGAAAACATGTTTTTGCCACGATCTAGTGGGCTTAAAACAAACAGTTGATGATTTGTTCCAATCTAAACAACCCAACCTTCACCCACAGGCATTCAAGCAGGTATATCACATAAGCAGTTAGCCTCATGGTAAGCATGCTATCATGGCAGTCACTCACACGCATGCAAGGATGCTAAAGCATAAAACTCACCGAGTACTCCAAGCCAAAACAGAAACCGATTAGAAATCCATGCATGATCCTAAGTATACAGAAATGCCTAATGCAACACATGCAAAAATGCAACTATAGCAGGCTCGGCTATTCTAAACATGGCATATGAGATGCAACAGCTATCAAGTATTCAACTTAGAATTGAAATACAAATGCAGTTAGTATGATGCGCCGAGCCCGGTGCATGCAAGACAGATGAATGAATGCAAACATGCTATCATATTGTATGCTAATTAAAACATGCCCTAATCTAACCATCATAAGCTGGTAAATAAAAGGGAAGAAAGACATGGGGTTGGAAGACATACATCACACACACACACACTTATTACAACATTGCCCTCGTGCAGAGGGTCCGAAAGAATGATATACAGTCTTGAATAGTACAGTCCAAATAAATAATACAGTCCAAAATATGTACAAATTCCTAATTAATTAACAAATTAACTAAGAAAACAATAAACTGGCATGCAAGCCAGGGACTGCCTTGACTCTTCTCCGGATAATGAATGATACATGTCCGGGTTGCCTTCGCGCGGAAATCCACTATGATGCCCCAATTAGCCTCTGTTTGCAATGGTTTTTTGGAAAGCACGCCAAACCTCGGAAGACTACTGATTCTTGATTTTGCTGCAACAGAGAGCAAGAAAGGGGCATAGCAATATATTTTCCCAAATGTATGCATGCCTCGATCCTCGTGCCACCAATCATGCATCTCGATACATGATGGCCGAGGAGTCGAATTGCACAACTCGATATGGAATGAATGTACATGAAAACTCAACAAGTCCTAACTCCATCATGAATGATCCGAAGTGTCGGTGACTGGGAAATTGAGACACGTTCCGTCACTCGGAGTACGAAACGTCCCTCGTTTCCCGTGCTCGGGCTAACTCCTATCCCGAACACAATGCAATATGCATGACATGCATGAAATGCAACTAAGATATAACCTAACATGCAACATGCTATGAAATGGCATACACGATGCACGAGGTAACATGGCATACACAATGCACTAACATACAACCTAGCATACACAATGCTATGGAATGAAATGGCATACACAATGCAATATGGGCTTACACTAACACAAGTGGACCTTAGCCACACTCACATAAAAGGCCATCAGATGAAAATGAGACACTCAAGATGCGTGCACGCGTGCATGCAAACTGAGAACCGACCCTAAGGCACCGAAATGCCACTCTAACAAGATATGGCAAGACATGGAATATGGCACACTATCATGCAAATTTAAGTAGCAAAATGAGATGCAAAACAGCCCCGAAATATGGCAAAATGACGCTCGATGCATGGAACAAGTCCCGAAACATGAAATTTGGCTCAAGGAATGACCTATAGATATGCAATGCATGCATTATTTGTACATGAAGTGTGAATACAGAAGCAAGACAGCCCCAAAACAAGCATGTTTACAGTTTAAAGCAAGGCCAAACAGTGGGCAAAAATGGGGCTAAATTAGCATGCAAAAATGGCCCCGAAAGCAAGATAATGAAGCAAGTGCAAGCTTCTGACTCTAAACAGAAAAGGGCCCTTCTACAATGTTGAAGAGGGGCCCAAAATATGATGTTTTACAGTTTACCAAAAACCACAAAAATAGACACAAATATGGAAAAACTCTCATGCAAAAAGTGGGCCTAAAAGAGGACAAAGAAGCAAGTAATGTATGCTGGCCTCAAACAGATGAATGTCCTCCAACAAAGTTTAAGAGGGACCTAAAACATGACTTTTTACAGTTTATGATCAGACCCAAAACAATATACTAGTATGCTCAAAATGCTATGCAAAATAAGGCCTAAAAAGAGGTTACAACACAAAGTATACAAAAGATGCTTCAAATAGTAATATACCCTTAATGAAACATGAAGAGGGGGTCAAAATAAGACCATTTTCAGTTCGGACCAAAGTCCAAAAACAGAAGCACAATAGGCTAATAAATCATGCAAAAATGGGACCAAAAGATGGATATCAAAGCAAGTGACACATGGAGGATTCAAAAAGTGATGAGCTATTCTACAATGTTGAAGAAGGGCTCAAAATAAGCCTATTTACAGTTTACATCATGCTTCAAAACAGATTATACACAGGCCTAAAATGCTACACAAGAAGTAGGCATACAAGAGGGATAATGAAACAAGTGAAAAATGGGGGCCTCAAACAGTAAGAGGCCCTTAATGAAAGATGAAATAGAGCTCAAAAAAATTCTACTTTCAGTTATGGCCGGAGCTCAAATATACAAGCAAGAGGAGCTAAAATATAGACCAATAAAAGAGCAAAAAGAGGGAAAATGAGACTCACCCTTGAAGACTTGTCTTTCATCAACTCTTGGTCCAAAATCTGAGCTTTCAACCTCTTCAAAAGAGTCCCAAAGTTCTGGAATGGAGGATGGAGGTCTTGTGCTATGAGTTGGTGTGTAAAAATGGTGTAAGAATCAAAGGGTTTTGATGGTTAGAATGTAGAGAGAGAGAGAGATTTAATGTGAGAGCTCCACAACAAAATTTTCTAACCCTTAAAACATAACTGGGGGGTCTGTTATATAGACACAAGAGGGTGGAAAAGAGGGGGGAAAATGGGAGGGAAATGAAATTCAAATTTCCTCCCAAAAAGGCCAAAAAGTGAGGTATAAAGGCAAGTGGTAGCTGCTGGTCCCAAACGGCTGAGATCCCTTCAACAAAGTTTAAGAGTGGCTCAAAAAAAGACACTTTGTAGTTTATAACCAAGTCCGAAATAGCTCACAAGTAAGCCTAAAATACCATGCAAAAAAAAGGCCTAAAATAGGGTTTAAACACAAAGTGTAAAAAGGGAGTTTCAAACAGAAAAAGTTCCTTAATCAAACATGAAAAGGAGCTCAAAATATGACTATTTCTAGTTTGGGTCGGAGCCCAACAATGCTTGCAAGCAAGGCTCGAGGGCCAAAACGCGCAGTTTGGGGCCCCGAAAATCAACTGTTAGGCACCGGGAGTGGTGTTCGACCACGAAGTCGGTCTCTCGGACCACAGTGTCCCTCAAAAGGGAGGAAATAAGATATGTGCCAAAAATCAGAGCAAACGGAGGTGGTTAGGCGGTCCTGAACCGAGGCACACGGCCGACGGCTCCGAAAAACCAAGAACCGGGCTCCAAACGGGAAAAATGGCCTACGACCACAAAACGTAGCCTACGGCCACTGAGAGATGGTCTATGAGGCCTCTCCCTCCCTTCGGGAAGAGAAAACAGAGAAAACAGGGCTTGGTTCGCAAACCGAGACAAAGCACAAAGAGTCCTAAGTCCGGAGGCAAGGCTCATGGTGGGACCCGCAACCTCAGAAAAAGCACAATATGGAAAATCACCAAGAGCACAATCGGTGACGGCTGAGTGTTAGGGCCGGACAAAAATGGGGTGTCTCTGATTGCCCCTCTTTGACAGAACTTCGAAAGTCATAAGTGACGGAGTGAATGTCAAAGCCAAAGACGACCTATTTTTGACAAAGGGAGACTTAGACAAAGCAATTGAGATAAGCAGAGATGTGCCATGAAAGCGCCATAGAGGGGGGCAAAATGCAACTGGCAATGCAAGACGCCGAAGGTGACTCAATGATCATGCAAATGCAGCAAGCTGTAATGAAGCACATATTTACAATAGATGCAACAATTTTAAGCAAGAATGCAAAGCAACAACTATATTTTATGCAGTTAAGAATGCGGAGAATTATTTAATTCTCGCCACGTCTCACATGGAGAAGATACAATGCTGCTTGCGATTAAATGCAGTACTGACCTCAAATGAACCGTACATACGATATCGTGCCTCATGGTGCTGGAGATCTCTCGCTTCTTCTTGGTCGAACCACAGGTGTTACTTTTCTCCCTGACTATGGTTGCAGCTTTCCCTATTCTCCAACAGGGTGACAGACTAGGTTGATTCAGTATCCAGAATTGAGGCGCACACATACGCTATCTCAATCTATGGGGCTGCCATACAGATTTTAAGCCGAGGATATACTCCTGGGTATTTAAACCAGACTTTAGTCTCGGAAATCCCGAACCTTTGCGTTCTAAGCATGAGCCATTCGAACTCTAGTTTCCACCGTCTCAGTTGGTCTCCTAGGAACTCACCGCAAACACAGGCAGGTGGCTATACCAGACCACCGGAAGTCGTTCGGGCACGACAAACACCAAAAGAATTGCACCTTTAGAGGATTTAAGGTCTCCTAGACCGGACAATAAAACAGATATGATGCAATGGATGTAATAGATGTGATGCAATAGATAATAGATGCGATGCAACAGAGAGTGCAATAGATACAAAATGGTGACATACGTTAACCACGCTGGACTCGTGAGTGGAGGAAGAACAAAGAAAATCAATCAGAAGCGCATTCCACACAACCTAAGATAAATTCCAAACACGCTGAAATCATGTGAGGAAGAGGACACTCGAACCACGCTGAAATCGTGAGAAGAGGTCCAAAAACAACCGCTCAAGTGCGTGCACAACGCAACCCGAGATAAAATCCAAACACGCTGAAATCGTGTGAGGAAAAGAACACTCTAACCACGCTGAAATCGTGAGAAGAGGTCCGAAAACAACCTACCCAGTGCGTCTTCAACGCAAACTGGGATAAATTCCAAACACGCTGAAATCGTGTGAGGAAGAGAACACTCTAACCACGCTGAAATCGTGAGAAGAGGTCCAAAAACAACCGCTCAAGTGCGTACACAACGCAACCTGAGATAAAATCCAAACACGCTGAAATCGTGTGAGGAACGGGACACTCAAACCACTTATTGAAATCGTGAAGAGGTCCTAAAACAACCCGCCAGTAGCGTCTACAACGCAACCTGGGATAAATTCCAAACACGCTGAAATTGTGTGAGGAAGAGAACACTCTAACCACGAAATCGTGAGAAGAGGTCCAAAACAACCGCTCAAGTCTTTACACAACGCATAACGAGATAAAATCCAAACACGCTGAAATTGTGTGAGGAACGGGACACTCAAACCACGCTGAAATCGTGAGGAGAGGTCCTAAAACAACCCGCCCAGCGCGTCTACAACACAACCTGGGATAAATTCCAAACACGCTAAAATCATGTGAGGAAGAGAATACTCTAACCAAGCTGAAATCGTGAGAAGGGGTCCAAAAACAACCGCTCAAGTGCGCACACAACGCAACCTGAGATAAAATCCAAACACGCTGAAATTGTGTGAGGAACGGGACACTCAAACCACGCTGAAATCGTGAGAAGAGGTCCTAAAACAACCCACCCAGCGCGTCTACAACGCAACCTGGGATAAATTCCAAACACGCTGAAATCCTGTGAGGAAGAGAACACTCTAACCACGCTGAAATCGTGAGAAGAGGTCCAAAAACAACCGCTCAAGTGCGTACACAACGCAACCTGAGATAAAATCCAAACACGCTGAAATCGTATGAGGAACGGGACACTCAAACCACGCTAAAATCGTGAGGAGAGGTCCTAAAACAACCCACCCAGCGCGTCTACAACGCAACCTGGGATAAATTCCAAACATGCTGAAATCGTGTGAGGAAGAAAACACTCTAACCACGCTGAAATCGTGAGAAGAGGTCCAAAAACAACCGCTCAAGTGCGCACACAACGCAACCTGAGATAAAATCCACACACGCTGAAATTGTGTGAGGAACGGGACACTCAAACCACGCTGAAATCGTGAGGAGAGGTCCTAAAACAACCCGCCCAGCGCATCTACAACGCAACTTGGGATAAATTTAAAACACGCTGAAATCGTGTAAGGAAGAAAACACTCTAACCACGCTGAAATCGTGAGAAGAGGTCCAAAAACAACCGCTCAAGTGGGCACACAACGCAACCTGAGATAAAATCCAAACACGCTGAAATCGTGTGAGGAACGGGACACTCAAACCACGCTGAAATCGTGAGAAGAGGTCCTAAAAAATAACCCGCCCAGCGCGTCTACAACGCAACCTGGGATAAATTCCAAACACGCTGAAATCGTGTGAGGAAGAGAACACTCTAACCACGCTGAAATCGTGAGAAGAGGTCCAAAAACAACCGCTCAAGTCTTTAGCATAACTGAGAAAGTCCTGGAGGACAACGATCACAAACGCTGCTCAGCGTAAAAGGATAAATGGTAGAAGATAACACAAGATGCAAATAAATGCAAGTAAGGTGCACATGACAGTACGAGTGGAAAAGTGCATAACAATGCAGGTGGAAGGGTGCATAACTTTGAAGCAGGCTTGATCTTGCGCTTGAGGTAGAGGCACACTCATACTTCGGAGCATTGACAAGGCTTGAAAAGGTACATCCTAATACAATCACGAGTTTTTAAAGTTGAAGCACACTCGGATGCTTGATTTTCGCTCTTTTCTTTTGCTTTGCGATGAAACCTATATAGCTTCAGATAGGTCCTTGCTTTACTATTCTCACGTGGCACAGGTTGAACCTTGCGGTTTCTGAAAGAACGAATCTTGTTTTGCGCAAATGTAGGGAATGGCACGGCACTCTGAGCGCAAAACGATTTTATTTTTGAAATTGAGAGATGAGTTCTTGATCGGGGTATTGAGCCTACGACTGAACACAGCGCACTACAACTCAACAATGGAAAACAAAAGGTAAACAACCTAAACACAACGAGTAACACTTGAAACGACTCAAAACAAGAATCGAGATAAAACAAAAAGACACGACACGCAGACATGCACAGGGAGCTTGTTTCTCTGGGTATTATTTCCCACCCTTTCTCATTTGTGATTGTCACATCACTCGGCCCTTAAGCTCTGTTTTTCTGAAAAAGCCCTTTTCTCACTTTTTCTCTCATCGCACATCTCTCTATTCTTCAATCTCTCATTTTTCAATCCCTCCCCTGGGTAGTTGATGGATAAGCATGAAGTTGTGGGTTCTTGCCCCTGGTATTCTACCAAATTCTCATTCTTCCGTTCACAGCTAGTAAATTCCTCCCATAGAAGGGTTGCACTACAACTGGGTGTGTAGCAAATCTGCAGCTAACATCGGTTGATGATACTTTGTTGGGGAGTTTGGATGTGATAAGATATGTCTAGATGAGGGAGTGGAATATCTGGCCCCATTCGAGTTCGTGCTTCGCACTTGGCTTGATACCTCGTTGCTTGGAGGGTGAGAGAGCTTTCAGCCCTTTGTTGTGCCCTTTCTGGCAGGTAGAGTGCCCTTCTTGGCAAGTATGTTGACAATGGGGAAAGACAGGAAGCCTGACTCAACTGTGCCCCTAGTTTCATCATTTTGACCATTCTTTTGTTTTTGGCTTTCTACTAAAACAATTTTGACCAACATAAGAGTTAGATTAACATGCTTGTTCAACTTTTTGATTTGAAATCACGCAAGTCAGGCTATGAGCACTGAAAATTTTCCTTTTTTAGGTCCAAGAAATGGTCCAGTTTTGGAAAATGAAATAATTTTCAAGAAATTAGTCAACCTCAGTAAAAATTCTCAAAAACTATTTTTGCAAACGGCCACTGCTCAACGAGCACGGAACCTACTCTTGAGATGCACAACCTCAGATCCGAAGGAAAATTGCCCCTTGCTTGAAGAGAGCTGCATGGCAACGGAAAGTTGCCCCTTGTTTGAATGGCACCGCGGCGCGTTGAATGGCAACGGAAAGTTGCCCCTTGTTTGGATGGCACCGCAGCGTGTTAAATGGCAACGGAAAGCTACCCCTTGTTTGGATGGCACCGCAGCGCGTTGAATGGCAACGGAAAGCTGCCCCTTGTTTGAATGGCACCGCAAATTGTAGTCGATCCTCGAGTCGAACACAACCAAACTCTCGGATCTGATGAAGACAAAATGACTAGAACCATTGCATGGACACAATCAAATTTGAAGTGTTTTACAGCTGGACTTCAGAATGAAGTTGCCTACGTATCCCAAACATGGGAATCAAGCCTTACGTAGTTCGGGGTTAAGGTACACTCGGGTATTTAACCTCTCCTTTTATGCTCTAACTTTTGCCAAGGCGCCCGTTGCAGGTTTTCAACCTTGCGAGCTTTGTTCTTCTTTCTTTTTCATTTCTTTTCTTCTCTTTTTTTTTCTTTTTTTTTTCTCTTTTCTTCTTTTTTCTTCTTTTTTTTTTCTTTTTTTCTTTTTTCTCTTTTCTTCTTTTTTTCATTTTGCTTTTTGTATATATCTTTTCTTGCTCTAACTTTTGCCTGGGTCGCCCTTTCCGGATTTTCGGCCCAGCGAGCCTCTCAAACGGTAAAAGTGTAACAAGTCCATGCCAAATATTTTTAGGATCTCGAAGCCATCCGTATCCAAGAGAGTGGCTGTTGTTTTGCAAGAGGATTCATTTTCGGCTCTTCGAGCACATCTGACATCTTTGCCCCTAGTTCAAAGGGTACTTCTGTTCTAGCTTTGCAAGCTTCTTCTGATCTTCTGATCTTCTTGATCCGACTTTCCTGGCCTCTTGTTCGAGGGCTGCTTCAAATCTGGCCACACAGGCCTCACGTCGTAGTTGACCGTTGAACCTTCTGAATTCACGTTCAAGGTTTGGAAGCAAAGGGGTTGAGTCTCAAGGCTAAGAGCGATCCTAGGCTGCACAATCTCAAGAGCGATTCCACACAGGTCTTCGCAAGACAGCGCAAAACATTTTGTTTTTGAAAATTTTTAAGAAAGCGACAAACCGCTCACGTTGAAGATAGTGTGAAACCAGTCTGGATCAAGCCAGAGTCCTTCTCAGTACTCACGCTAACAAGCATGATTTCATTCATTAAGGGTTTAGCACGCCTCTCTTTCTCTCAATTGATCAAATTTTTGCAAAACCCGAGGAATTCCTTCCTCTTCGTTTTCACCGCAGTGTTCAAAAGGTTTTGAAAAACTCTGGTCATTATAATGACTTCAAGGCACAGAAAAGACAGAGTTCTTAGTCAAATACTGTTATCTCCTTCAGAACTTCCGGCATAACTGGCACAAGGTAGAAGCAAACGCGAGAGCGTAAAAATCATCTTTGTTTCATCCAAAATCATAACAACCGTTCCCTGGCAGGAACAGACTCAAAACAAAACGAAAAGACAAACGCGAAACAAAATGGTGACGCCCGAGGTAACACCCCCCGGAATCACCCGACCTTTGTACAACAGGACTGACTCGATACAACAAGACAGACCCTACTGACTCAGTATGAAAAGACTGACTCAAAACAAAAAGACAAACTCAAAACAAAAACAACAAGACTGACTCAATACCTAAGTCAAAATGTAGCATTGGCCAAATGCTCAGGACGGTGCATGCCATTCCCACGTCTGAGTTAATCGAGTGCCACCCGCAGCTGGTTCATCCCCCGATCACATAACAACACAAGTCCAAAGTACCCGGGGGATATCAGACCCTTCTGAAGCTATGGTTCCAAGACTACTTAGCAAAAGAGAAAACAGACAGCATCTCAGCTTGATTCCATCTGAACAGATACGAGCATAGTTGAATGAGTGTGCCCTCTACTGAATTCTGCCTAAATCTCTGTCCTACAAACTGATACCCTCAGGTAAACTGAGTCCCAAAATACTGAACCGGTGCCCGCAGGCTTGATGCCCAAACTTGTAAACTGATACATGCATTCCTGTAGAGACGCACTCTAAAAGCACATAACAGATAAGTGAGAGCCAAAACACCCCTATGTTGGGGTAGGGTTTCCCTGTCCTATTTTGTCAGGAGCTAGAGTTTTACTACGCACGCAGCGGTTTCAAACAACCTATATCGGGTAAGCAACCTGTCCTAGTTTGGAATGGTCACTATGGATTCCGAATATGCACTAGGTCGAATGGTCAAAAAGGGTGCCCCGGAAAAACCGGGCTTTATGTTCCCATGCTGTCAGAGCCCACAGCCGATCAGCCTTATGGTCATGCCTTGACAAGACAAGCCTCCGACAAATCGTTCGAGAATGGCATATGGCAAACATGGTGTCCTAGGCGCACCAATGCAAATGCAATGCAAAGAAACATACAAGTGTAATCAAAATCAGATATCATGAGTTCGAGTCAAGTTCTCTAAATCCCCAGCAGAGTCGCCAGAAACTGTAGACAGGCCCGCGGGGGGGACCTCGCTACAGCTCGGACTCGATTTGTGTCACGGTTCTTAATCTTGAACCAAAGAGTCCAAATCCGGCAAATCGTTTTGAGAAAACAGGTTTTTAGAAAAGAAGTGCCAAACATGGACTGCTTTGCCAGATACAGAGTCGCCACCTAAATATTTTATTTTTGGGAAATTTAGGAAACCCTAACTCGGTGCCAAAGGCCACGTGTCCATCGTCACCAAAGTTGCCTTGGCTCGAGAACTTGGGTACGATTGAGGAAGGTCACTTCGTGAGCACCCCCGCTCGCCCGGTCAAAGACCGGCCTCTACTAACCATGATATCTTATTTTGAAAACATTGTGCGTTCTTATTCCGGTTATTAGCCTAGATTTACTATGTGATGCGCACAGCATACAAGTATAGACTGGATCGCCTGAATTGGAACAAAACATTTCATGTTTGTTTGTTTGAAAATGGTTTGATGGTGCTACTCGCAGGTAGGCTAAGACGTGGATTTGCCACCCTCGGGTGGGCTTAGAAAACATGTTTTTGCCACGATCTAGTGGGCTTAAAACAAACAGTTGATGATTTGTTCCAATCTAAACAACCCAACCTTCACCCACAGGCATTCAAGCAGGTATATCACATAAGCAGTTAGCCTCATGGTAAGCATGCTATCATGGCAGTCACTCACATGCATGCAAGGATGCTAAAGCATAAAACTCACCGAGTACTCCAAGCCAAAACAGAAACCGATTAGAAATCCATGCATGATCCTAAGTATACAGAAATGCCTAATGCAACACATGCAAAAATGCAACTATAGCAGGCTCGGCTATTCTAAACATGGCATATGAGATGCAACAGCTATCAAGTATTCAACTTAGAATTGAAATACAAATGCAGTTAGTATGATGCGCCGAGCCCAGTGCATACAAGACAGATGAATGAATGCAAACATGCTATCATACTGTATGCTAATTGAAACATGCCCTAATCTAACCATCATAAGTTGGTAAATAAAAGGGAAGAAAGACGTGGGGTTGGAAGACATACATCATACACACACACACTTATTACAACATTGCCCTCGCGCAGAGGGTCCGAAAGAATAATATACAGTCCCGAATAGTACAGTCCAAATAAATAATACAGTCCAAAATATGTACAAATGTAGACACCCCATTTTTGACCGTCCTCAAGACTTGGACGTCACCGCTTGAACACTCGGTGATTATCCATGTTCGTGTTTGTTTGGAGTTCCCGGAGTTCTCGGCTACGCGCCTTGCCTCAGGACCTCCGAACTTGACTGTTTTGTGTTTGGTTTTGCACCAAACACTTGTGCTTTGCCTTGGAGGCGGGAATGCCTTTGAGGCATCCCCACACACCACCGGCAGTGGCTAGAGGCCACCGGCTGGTTGTTGCTGCCACTGGCACTATATTGTGCCGGTCGGCACTATTTTGTGACGGTCGGCACTACTTTTGGCAAAAAGACCATTTTGCCCTGCCGACCACTTTACAGCTGTTGTTGGAGATATTTTCAGACAGCTTTTTACCACTTTCTTTCCCTCCATACACGTGTATGGAGGGATGACCCCTCTGCTTGCTTGGTTGCTAAGCTTACAAGATTGCCTCCTCTATAAGAGGAGGCCTTGTCTTCTTGGCTGGAGGGTTAGCCGTTCTAAGAGATCAAAAACCAGAGCTTATATATCCTCTCTCTCTATATCTCACTCACTCTTATCCTTGTGTGTGTGTTTTGTGGCCAAATAGTGCACTTTTACCTTACTTTTGCACCATTACACACACTATTACACCTTATTCCGAGATTGAGGGACTTGGAGGGTTGTTTGTTGTGATTTTGGACTGATTTTGACCACTAGAGAGTGGCTAGACCACCTGTTCTTCAAGGGATCTTCAAGGGTAAACTCTTTACTTTAGTTTTCCCATTCTTGCAACTAGTTTCTACCCCTCTTTCTTTGTGTTTTAAGCTTTGTGTATAACATAAAAAAACCTTGTTTTTACTTGCTCAAGAACATTCATTAAGGTCACTTTTGTATTTGAGTGAAGCCTCACTCTTTTAGGCCTTGTTTTGGTCCTTTTGTGCCTTTTTTTGGAGCATTGTCTAACTTCAGTGTTTTTGGTCTTCTCACCACTGAAAACCAGTGGGTTTTCAGTGGTGAGGGAGGTGTTTTGAAGTCTCATGTAGTGGAGGGACACCCCTCTCCCCTTTGTCCATCTTTGGCTTTCATTCTTGGCTCATGAGGTAGCATGTGTGCATGCTTGGCTTCATTTCAGAACTTTTTGGGGTGTTTTAAGTCATGTTATACCTCTGTCTAAGGTTGGTTTCATGGCCCTTAACATGCTTCCCATACTTGCTTTGTAATGTTCCATTTTGCTTAGAGACATGCCATGTGTTTAGCCTCATGTATCTCCATGTTTTTAGCTTAGCATCTTGAAGATGTTGGTCTTGATTTGCCATGTTTTAGGGCTGTGAGCCACTGATTTTGCCATGTATAGTGTGCTTGACATGGTTGTTTTGTATTCTAGGCTTGTAAGCCTCATGCATTTTGGTTCCTAGCATGTTCAACATTGATCATCCTCATGATTTGGCATCATTTGTGACCCTATTTCAGTCCATAAATCATGTGTGTATGTTTACATATGTGACCATTTTCATGCTTCAAGGGTGTCCCCTTTTATGTCTAGGAATTAGCATTGTGTATGCTTGCATGATTAATACATTTTGGGGCTGCCATATGTGGGTTTTGGGTGTCATTTTGCATGATAGAAGTCTGTTTTTGGTTGTTAGATGCATGCCATGAGTGGCCTTGATAATGGTAGTAAGGTACTCTCTTTGGTGCCCTTGGTTTTGGGCCTATTGCCTTGCATGCTTGCATGAGTTTTGGCCATCATTTTGGGCATGTTTTGCCACTGTTTTAGGGAGGTTTGAGGGCTATCCCATTGTAGCTTAGTCTACCATTGCATGTTTAGTATATGTGTGTTGCATGCTTAGTCAACATGGTCTTGACATAAGACAATCTTATTGCCTTAGGTGTTCATGTTTGTATCACACTTTGCATTGTGCATGCTTAGTATTGTATACTTCCCATGATGTGTTACATAGCATTTGGCATGCCTTACACTTTTGTGTCATGTTGCATTGTTGATGCATGTTTGCATGGATTGCATTTCATTACTTGGTTTGGGGTGTCAAACCAAGTGTGGGAAATAAGGGGTGTTTGTACTCCAAGTGACAAAACACACCTCAATTCCCATGTCACTAAGGCCCTTGACTTTGGCATGATAGGGACTTAGTTATCATTGTTGTGTTGCATGCATTTTTACATTGAAATGCAACCTTGGTATCTTAGGCTATCATGCACCAAGGTGCACAATTGATAGCCCTAGAACCAAGAGCCATGTTTCCTTGAGTCCCATTCATGATAGGAAGCATTGGCCATGCATAAATATGCTCAAAAATCCAATACCATGCACTCTTTTCTTTGTTGTTGTCAAAAGCATCTTCTGAGGGAATTTTGTGCCGACCGGCAGAAAGAGTGCCGACCAAGCCTTGTATTGCTAGCCGATAGACTATTTTGCGCCGGTGGCCACCAAGCGGTGGTAGTTTCCTCCAGCGGTGGCACTCAAGAGAACAAGGAAGGTTTCCTAGGACTTTGGTATTTTTGGAGAGACAGGCGAGAAAAGCAATTGGCGGTGGCACGGTGTAGGCTTTTCCGGGCAAGTCGCAACGAGCATGCATCATTCGCGCATCCCGAGGCAGGGCTGAGGCCCCCTTTCTTTTATTTACTTGATTTAATTTTAGTAATTAGAATTTTGTAATAATTTATTCATTTATTCTTTGGACTGTATTATTCTTTTGGTCCCTCCGAGTGAGGGCGTAATTGTAATAAGTGTGTGTGAGTGAGTGTATGTCTTCCAACCCCCATTTCTTTCTACCCTTTTATTTACCTGCTTATGATGGTAGATTAGGGCACATTTAAATTAGCATACCTTATGCAATGCATGCGTGCATTCATGCATTTGTTTACATACATCGGGCTCGGTACATCATACAAACTGCATCGTACTTTCAATTCCAAATTGAAGACGTGATAGTTGTTGCATTTCATGTGCCATGCTTAGGATAGCCGAGCCTGTCTAGATTACATTCCGTATGCGATGCATTAGTCACTTAACATAAACTAGGTCATGCATGTTTTGCTAACTGGTTTCTTGTTTTGGCACGGAGTACGATGTAAGTTTTATGCTTTAGCATGTCGCATGCGTGTGAATGTTAACATGACAGTATATCTGCCATGCGGCTAAGTGCTTATGTGATAAATTGTTTGAATGCCTGTGGGTGGAGGTTGGATTGCTTGAGTTGGAATAACTCATTGAAATCCGTATTTTAGCCTACTTGCGAGTAGCAATTTCAAACTGTTTTCAAAACGAACGGATATGCAATGTTTATTCCCAAATTAGGCAATCTAGTCTATACTTATTTGCTGCGCGCATAACATAGTAATTCTAGGCTAATAATTGGAATAAGAACGCATAAAGTTTTCAAAATTGGATATCACGATTAGTAGAGGCCGGTCTTCGGACCGGGCGAAAGGGGGTGCTCATAGCTGACCTTCCCCGATCGTACCCAAGCTCCCGAGCCAAGACCACTTTGGTGATGACGGACATGTGGCCTTGACCGAGTCGTGGTTTCTAAATTTCCCATTTTAAAATATTTAGGTGGCGACTCTGTAATCTGGCAAAGCAGTCCATGTTTGGCACTTCTTTTCAAAAATCAGTTTCTCAAAACGATTTGCCGGATTTGGACTCTTTGGTTCAAGATTAAGAACCGTGACACAAATCGAGTCCGAACTGTAGTAAACCCGATACGAACGGAACGGGAGTAACCCTCCCGGGGCGTTCGGGGACGTCTACAACAAATTCCTAATTAATTAACAAATTAACTAAGAAAATAATAAACTAGCATGCAAGCCAGGGACTGCCTTGACTCTTCTCCGGATGATGAATGATGCATGTCTGGGTTGCCTTCGCGCGGAAATCCACTGCGATGCCCCAATTAGCCTCTGTTTTGCAATGGTTTTTTGGAAAGCGAGCCAAGCCTCGAAAGACTGCTGATTCTTGATTTTGCTGCAATTGAGAGCAGGAAAGGGGCATAGCAATGTATTTTCACAAATGTATGCATGCCTCGATCCTCGTGCCACCAATCACGCATCTCGATGCATGATGGCCGAGGAGTCGAATTGCACAACTCGATATGGAATGAATGCATATGAAAACTCAACAAGACCTAACTCCATCATGGATGATCCGGAGTGTCGGTGACTGGGAAATTGAGACACGTTCCGTCACTCGGAGTACGAAACGCCCCTCGTTTCCCGTGCTCGGGCTAACTCCTATCCCGAACACAATGCAATATGCATGACATGCATGAAATGCAACTAAGATACAACCTAACATGCAACATGCTATGAAATGGCATACACGATGCACGAGGTAACATGGCATACACAATGCACTAACATACAACCTAGCATACACAATGCTATGGAATGAAATGGCATACACAATGCAATATGGGCTTACACTAACACAAGTGGACCTCAGCCACACTCACATAAGAGGCCATCAGATGAAAATGAGACACTCGATATGCGTGCACGCAAACCGAGGACCGACCCTAAGGCACCGAAATGCCACTCTAACAAGATATGGCAAGACATGGAATATGGCACACTATCATGCAAATTTCAGTAGCAAAATGAGATGCAAAACAGCCCCGAAATATGGTAAAATGACACCCGATGCATGGAACGAGTTCCGAAACATGAAATTTGGTTCAAGGAATGACCTATAGCTATGCAATGCATGCATTATTTGTACATGAAGTGTGAATACAGAAGCAAGGCAGCCCCAAAACAAGCATGTTTACAGTTTAAAGCAAGGCCAAACAGTGGGCACAAATGGGGCTAAATTAGCATGCAAAAATGGCCCCGAAAGCGAGATAATGAAGCAAGTGCAAGCTGCTGACTCTAAACAGAAAAGGGCCCTTCTACAATGTTGAAGAGGGGCCCAAAATATAATGTTTTACAGTTTACCACAAACCACAAAAACAGACACAAATATGGAAAAACTCTCATGCAAAAAGTGGGCCTAAAAGAGGAGAAAGAAGCAAGTAATGCATACTGGCCTCAAACAGATGAAGGTCCTTCAACAAAGTTGAAGAGGGACCTAAAACATGACTTTTTACAGTTTATGATCAGACCCAAAACAATATACAAGTATGCTCAAAATGCTATGCAAAATAAGGCCTAAAAAGAGGTTACAACACAAAGTATACAAAAGATGCTTCAAATAGAAAAAATGGCCTACGACCACAAAACGTAGCCTACGGCCACTGAGAGATGGTCTATGAGGCCTCTCCCTCCCTTCGGGAAGAGAAAACAGAGAAAACAGGGCTTGGTTCGCAAACCGAGGCAAAACACAAAAGAGTCCGGAAGTCCGGAGGCAAGGCTCGCAGCCGGGACCCCGCAACCTCAGAACGAGCACAATATGCAATATCACCAAGCACTCAATCGGTGACATCTGAGTCTTAAGATCGGTCAAAAATGGGGTGTCTACACTTATCAACTCAACCTCATCCATACACTACCATCTACTTTTAACCCCAGCATATACATTATACCTTTCTATTTGATCAAGCCCAAGGTGCTAATTCCAGAAGGTGTTGATTTATTCATGATATATGCACCTCAATTCCAACCAAAACCCTAAAACCCCGTGGTGGCAAATGATTTGGAGTCAAAACTAGATATTATGGTAGATATTCTCATGGCCATGCTCTCTCTTTGTGGTTTTCTTGAGCCATGGAGTGATAGAGAAACAAAGAAGCACCAAAAAAAAAATTATGGGTCTAATACTGGCTAAATTTGTGATAGATCTAGAGACTAGCGCGAAACTAGTAAACTCAGGGGATATTGTGATCAATTCTGGGATCAAGGATGGACCATATCTGAATTGCACGAATTTCATTCTAGATGAGGTTACTGGCCTGCACTTTAACTATTGAGAATGGTTTTATTCTGTATAGTTGGGATCAAGCTCGAGTCATTCTAGCAAGTCTAAATCTGGTGATTTCGGATATGATAATCTAGACATCACTGTCCTTTCTGTGTTTGTCTTTTCACTTTCTTTTGAGTCAGTTTCAACCATTGAACTAAAAGTTCTGAACGAAATGTAATTATTCTGCCTACTTTTCTGTGTCTTTAGTTTATTGCATTGACCAAACATTTTCAAAACTCTGATAAAAACAAAGAGGAAGAAATTCCTCAGGATTTGAAAATTTTGATCGATTAGGAGAAAGAAAGGCGTGTTTAGCTCTTGATGGATAAGATTTTTTTAGTTAATGTGGGTACTGAGAAAGATCCTGGCTTGGCCTAAATTGGTTCTACATTGTCTTCAGATGAGCACGAGTGATTATTCGCTTTACTAAAAGGTTTCCACAAAATGTTTTTGCATAGTCCTACGAAGACATACCTGGAATTGATCCTGAGATTGTACAGTATAGGATCACTCTCGACCTAATGTCCGACCCCCCTAACTTTTAAACTTTGATTCTGGGTGTCCACTAATCGACCAGATTATGAGAATTGCATAGCCGAATTAGAAGCTGCCCTAGAACTAGGGGCAATAAGGTTGAATATGATGATTCAAATCGGATCATTTCTCAAGCCAAAGGGGATCGAAAAGAAAATCAAATCCTAAAATATGAGAGAAGAAGATTTAGTGCTAAAGAATAATTGAGCTCCTATCTACGACCCTAAGGGCAAGTTCAGACCCAATTGAACAGATCCCTACATCATCAAGTCAATCTGGTTAAAGAGGAGCAGTCGTTCTCATGGATTTGGATGGTTTGAAGTTGTCATAACCAATCAACATAGATGAGCTAAGGAAATACTTTCCTTGAGAGGCTCGCTGGATCGAAAACCTAGTTAAGCGATCCAGGCAAAAGTTAGAGCATAAAATAAAAAAAAATGAAAAATGAAAAATGAAAAATGAAAAATGGAAAATGAAGAAAAAAAATGATAAAAATGAAAACATGAAAAAAAAAATGAAAAAAGCTCACAAGGTCGAAAACTCAAAATGGCAGCTTTGGAAAAAGTTAGAGCACAAAAAAAAGTGTTAATACCCGAGTGAACCTTAGTCGTGAACTACGTAAAGCCTAATTCTTATCTTTGGGATATGTAGGTAGCTTGATTTTGAAGTTCGGCCCCAACCATTTTTAACTCACCCATCCCGTCCATGTTTAATTGGCGTATCTTTATTTAACTCAATTGTGTCATCCATGTTCGATTGGCTCATCTCTATTCGATTCAGTCATCCTATTCCTTTTTCATGACAAGTTCAGGTGCAAGATAGATTCGGTGGTCATACAGTATATCCTGCTCGAGCTGTCTGATTTTGAGTTTGTGCATCTCAAGGGTTAATTTCATGTTATTCGGGTAGTTGCCATTTGTGAAAACAAATTTTGAGGACTTGTAATGAAGTTGACAAATTTTCTCAAAAATTATTCCATTTTTGCAAAACCTAGACCATTCTTTGGACCAAAAAGAGAAAAATTTCAATACTCAAAGCTTGACTTACATGATTTCAAAACAGAAAGTAGAACAAGCATGCTAATCTAACTCTTATGTTGATCAAAATCTTTTTAGTAGAAAACCTAAAGAAAAAGTCAAAGCGATGAACTAAGGGCACAGCCGAGTTAGGTTTTCTGTCATTTTCCCGCACTCTTGTGTCCTCGTCGCCTTAACTTGTACTTTTTCTTTAAGTCGAGCACCCATCAAAAAATGCACAGTAGTTGTCTCTAGCAATGTCCTTCAGTTAAGTGGTCGACCAGGCGACCGGTGATGTTTTGTTTTGTGTCCACTTTATTCTGGCAAGTGTAAAGCGTTGCGTTTGGGATGGTTTTTGTTTTGTTTTCCTTTCATTGAGTTATATTTTGTGTTTTGGTCAATTATAGGCTCGACATCCAATTTAGAACTCATTGAAATACAACCATTTTCAATTTCAAAATTCAAAATAAAATGGTTTTCATGCTCAAGTGTAGTGTCATTCATGCCATTCAGATTTGTAAAATAAAACCTTTTTTTATTAAATGTATAAGTGCCCAATCAAAATTGTACAAAAGAGAGTTGAAACTATAAGTGCCCACTCCCAAGCAAAAATACACCAAAAGAAAAACAAATTGCAAAAATATATAATATAAAAAAAATACACAAAAAAAGAGAGAGAATGCAAGTATTGTTCCTAGTTTCCAACGACTTGTGTTTCCAACGGCTTGTGTTTCCAACAACAAATGGGTATAGGCTAACGCCTTAGTTTCACCATTCACTTCCATTGATGATTGCCTCACCACATATTCACTCCTTAGAAGCCCTTGAAAACTCTGCCTCAGCATTGGCAGAGCTTTCAAAAGAGATTACTCATCGCGGGTCGTCAAATAAAGAGCACCAATGAGCTCCGAATTGGGTCACAATCATTTCAGCTCTTTGTTTTAGGGGTGAGCAGCGGATACACCGATCCGCCAAAACCGACCGAACCGAACCGATCCGCCGCATTTTGGACGGATGCGTGATGATGAGCGGACGGTTGCGGATTGATTTTCTCCAATCCGCCAATTTGGCGGACGGATGGCGGATTTGAGGTCTCTTTGGCCGCAACCGAACCGCCAAACCGCAAGCACCCTTAATAATTTTATAAGACTTTGTGTTTTCAATTTGTTTAAATATTTTGTTTGTGTTTTCAATTAAAAAATAGTTTAAATATTCTGTTGAAAAAAAGTTTTCAATTTAAATATATTTTTTGAATTGAAAAAAAATAAACGTATTATTTATTTATATTTTTTGATTTTTACATCTAACTCTAAAAAGTAATAAATAGAAAATATGATATATGCTGATTAGTTTTTATTTTCAAAAACATATATAAATGTAACAATACAGAGACATATAATCTCTACTACTGCTTTGTTCATGGTTTTAGTGGTTTGAATTGTTTTTATATTTTAAGAACCACATATTATAATACTTTATATGAATAAGGCATACTGTGATTATAATATGTAAATGAGGCATGCAGTGATTTTGATATTCTAAAGTTTCAAACTTTCTTTCTTTGGATGAGGCATGCAGTAATTATAATACTTTTTTAAGTCATTGACTATAATACTTTTTCTTTTTCTTTTTTTTTTTTTTTTTTGAGGAAGTGCACAAGTTGAACTATATTGAAAATTTATAAAATTTCAAATCGCCAAACCGATTCGCATCCATCCGCCAAACCGCCAATCCGCTCAATCCGCATCCGCCGGATTGGCGGACGGATGCAGATTGATTTTCTCCAATCCGCCAATCTGGCGGACGGATGGCGGATTGGAGGTTCCGTGGCCGCAACCGATCCGCGCCCACCCCTACTTTGTTTTGCTTTTTCAAGTTGCTAATCTCCTCTAAAGCATCCTTGTACATACACTGGAGCAGGGAGAGTTGTGCATTTAATCGATGTACTTCACTTGTCCTACCCTGCAGTCAGTGGGACAAATTGGAGACAGTGGTTATGGTCTCCACACAGGATTTCAAAGTGTAAGAGTTGGCCTCAATGTCAGACTGTGCTGCCAATAGTTGCTCGATTGATAGCGTTGGAAAATTGAAAATAGGGACAAGGGCAGGGGCACTCTATCGAGGCTCAGATGGGTTGGTGTTAGTAATCTCTATCGAGGAGTCATTAAGGTCTAGGAATAAGGAAATAGTACGGCAAGATAAGGCCATGACAGAGGAGAATAATGCCAAAAGAGAGAGTTGTAGAGTGATTTTACAGTTGTTGGTTTTGCTCTGCCTCTCCCTCACAGATTGTCCTTAGGAAGAAGAGGGAGAAAACGAAGGAGAAGAAGAAGCCAAAAAAAAGAGATTGCGGAGGCAATCGTTGAAAATCAAAGTTGGTCTAGCTATTGTTTATCAAGCATTGTGATTGTTGAAATCGCACGCCAGACACAACATTCGAAGAAGACAAATGAGGAAGAGAGACACAAGAACATGGGAGGGAGAGAGAGAGAAAGAAAGAGAGAGATGTATATATGTATATGTCTACCGTATGTATGTGTGTATCTATATATATGTGTCAATACGTATATGTATATATATATACCATATGTATATAATATGTATGTCTGTATCTGTATGCATACATTTTGTATGTATATGTATATGTATATGTATGTAATACATATCCGTATATGTATATGTGGTATGTATCAAATCAAAAAATTAAAAAAAAATCAAAAACAAAGAGAGAGAGAGAGAGAGAGAGAGAGAATTGTGAAAACAAAAAAAATGAAAACAAAAAGAAAAATAAATCATTTTGTCTGTTTTTGCATCATATCATCACATTGCATATTGCATGTCTCACATCGTACCCTTCATGGTTTTGTATTCACCATCACACTTGTACTAACTCTTATATCTATCATGCATTATTACAATTGTTACATTGTTGCATCACTTGGCTACAATCTATTCACATCACTTGGCTAGAATTGCCCCGACATTTGGTTACAACTTTTTCTTCTTTACCTGGTTAAAAACCATCCCTTATTTCGTATTGAGGTACAATCTAGGTCTCGCTTATTGGTTAAAGCCCTTTTCTCCTTTACCCGATTAAAACGCATCCCTTATTTTGTATTGAGGTACGGTCTAGGTCTCACTTATTAGTTAAAAACCTTTTCTTCTTTACCAGGTTGAAATCCATCCTTTATTTCGTATTGAGGTACGGTTTAGGTCTTGCATATTGGTTAAAACCCTTTTCTTCTTTATCCAGTTGAAACCCATCCCCTATTTCATATTGAGGTAGGGTCTAGGTCTCGCATGTTGGTTAAGACCCTTTTCTCCTTTACCTAGTTGAAACCCATCCTTTATTTGCGTATTGAGGTACGGTCTAGGTCTCACTTGTTGGTCAAGACCGTTTTCTCATTTCCTGGTTAAAATCAGTCCCCTATTTCATATTAAGGTGCGGTTTGGGTATCACTTGTTAATTAAAACCCTCTTTTCTCCTCTCATGTAAGTATGTTTGAATTATATCCCTTGCTATGCTTCATATCATTTGTACAAGGCTTACCTCGCAAATTACCTGTTACATGGCATTGCATAAATCACAAATTTTCAAAAGAAAACAAAAATGGCTTTGCGAAGCATGTAAGTCCAACTTTCAAATTGCATTAGCATATCATTTGCATTTTGCCTCTAAACTTTGCTGGTTTGAATCCTTACAAAGGGATACGTAGGCAATCTTCGGGTTCAACCAACTACATTTAAATCTTATTTGTTTGCCCAAGTTTTACGGCCTTGTCAAAAGAGTCGTCTTCAGGCTTTGACATCCACTCACGTCATGAAATGACTTTGAGTTCTATCAAAGAGGGACAACTGTAGACACCCTATTTTGACCGGCCCTAAGACTTGGTCACTTTCTTTTGATTACCCGGTGATGAAAATAAGAATGTGTTTAGTACAAAAAGATGGAATTTGAGCTTTACTCTACACCCTAAGCCTATTTTGGCCAAGTGTTTAGGTCCCATCGGACATCGAAGCAAAGCTAGACTCAAAGCAAAATGGACATTTTTATCCTAACCGATCAAGCGCTTGGTCATTGACGGTCGACTAGTCAGTCGACCACCTAGTGACAAATTTGTCCAAATTTTTGTTGGTTCGAGTGGGACACTTCACAACCCTATTTTTTGACCCATTCACACATTAAATGCATACATACTGAGCCTCTATTGCCTATTGCTTGATTCATTAAAGGTAATGCTCTATTTTTGTCTACCATTAACTCTATTTGTGTTCCATTAGCTCCATTATCTTCCCTAAATGCTCCATTAGTTCGCCACTTTGTCTTCCACCATTGCTCCACTTGCATTGCCTATATAAGAAAAGCTCAAGTCTTGAATTTTGGGAGATGAATTTGAGAGAAGAAGTGTAGAGAGAATAATAAGTTTGAGAGGAGAAGATTAGAGTTTGAAAAAGAAGAGAAAACTTTGAAAAATAGAGAGTTGTCTTGCCAAAATAGTGAAAAATAGAGAGTTAGCCTCCATATATCTCATCTTCCATTGCAAAACACCACTCAAGAAATTCATTGAAACCAAGTCCTAAAGCTTTGATCAAAGAGAGTAATCCTTGCCAAGTTCAAGAAACTTAAAGAGCGATCATTTCCTATAAACATACTTGTCCAAAGACACCATTCTAGCTCAAACTCTAAGCTTTCAAATTGAGGATTGAGAATATAATTCACAACCTTGAGGGTGATCAATAGAAAGTTTGGAAATCAAGAAGTTCGTTGTTTCTTTGGAAGGTGATTTTTCAATTTCTTACATTTTCTTGCATTTTGTATCTTATATTTGTTCTCTTGCTTTAATTTCATATTAGTTTTGTTGTAATCTAACCGAAAGTGGTTTATTAAGCCACCTACATATTCCTTGTTTGTTATTTTCTTAGTGTTGCAACAAGATAGGTTTTGCTAGGCCTAGTTGGCCAGCCGATTAACTTCTTCTGGACAAAACAATGTAATCTTCTGACGTTGAGCATAATGGTTTCCAGCGATCCTCAAGACCTACATCTTTTGTTTTCTTTTCATTTGAGAGTTTTGTGAGGTTTTTAGTTTGTCGTAATATTTTCTTCCTTTCCTTCCTTATTTGAATATATAATTATTCAAGTGTTGTAATAATTCCGCCTCACTTCTTTGTATCACATTCTTTTACTTGCTTTCTTTATTTGAACATAAACATCATATTTTTCTTTTCATCATATCCATACTTTGCATCCATGTTTCATGCATTCAGCTAAATTTGCATTTATGGATTTAATCAATTCTTATGTGTTATGTGTGTTACCTTATGGTTTTCAGATGATTCACATATCATATATTAGAAGCTGAATCTTTAGCTATATCTCATGAGTGAATTGCATTAGAATTTTGTATATAAAATCATGTATGTTTTATTAACTTTGTTTTGTAGCTGTTCGCGGGACGTCAATAAATATGTAAGTTTTTATGCTTTAGCATCCCGCTTGTGTGTGTTTTCCGTAATATGTTTAGCATTCTACCATAAGGCTATTTGTTTATTTGATATAACTAATTTGGAATGATGTTGATTTTTATGTTTGTAAACTCAATTTCTTTCAATTGTACATCTTTAAAACCCTTTCAAAATACATGAAATCAAGTTGTCCCAAAATGAATGGCATAGTTTACACTTGTTTTCTTCACATAGTAACTTTTAGGATTTATTAACTAATCGGAACATGAACATATAAAATAAATAAAACTCATATCACAATTTAGTAGAGGTTGATCTTTTGATCGGGTGAGCAGGAGTGCTCAATTAATGACCTTCCCCTCTGATACCTAAGGTTCTGAACCGAGATATCTTTGGTTACGACGGACAGTGGCATTGGCACAAGTCACAGGTTTCCTAATTTTCCAAAATATTAGGTGGCGACTCTTTAATTTAGTGATACAGTCCATTTCTGGCAAAGGTTTTGCAATAAAATGGATTTTCTATAAAAGTTGTTGGATTTGGACTCTCATCTATGTTTCACATTGCACTCATGAGACTAAATCAAAGAGATCGAGTGTCCAAACTGTTTAACGCACGCGGGTACCCCCGGCATGTTACACTCTTTAAGATATGAGATTATTGAACTTTTGACTACCAATTCTTCTCATTTCCTTTATTTCTGACCTTGTTCTTCATTATATAACTGTTGTCAATATGTAACAAGTCCTCATGGATGTGGAAGTGGTAGAAATTAGCCACACATCTATTAAAGTTAATAGTCTTTCTTTCATTTCTTGCTTTCCCTAGCTAAAACTTCTTATTGTTGCATCTAGGGATGGACAACGGTTTATCCGATCCGCAAAACCATCCAACCCGCATACAAATGGGCAGTTTTACAAATACAATACGAGCAGATGCGGTTTGAAATATGGCATGTTTGCGGGTTACAGGCGGGTTACGGGTTTAACCCGCACCCGCAAGAACCCGCCCACACCTCTTTTTTTTAAAATTTTTATTATATCTCACTACAACAAAAAACACATTTGGCGACCCACAAATTTCGTCGCCAAAAGTACAAGTTTCGTCGCCAAAAGAATCGGCGACAAAATATACAACTTGTTGCCAAAGCCCTGTCACTAAAAGTATTGGCGACGAAATCAAAAATTGTCACCGTATGTAGACATTTAGCGACAAGCAAAATTAGTCGCCAAAAATCATATATTTTGTCGCTATAAAATTACAATTTGTTGCTAAAAGGTTAAAATTTGGATAAGCTATGTACTTTTAGCGACAAATAAATGCGTCGCCAAAAGTACTATTTAACGACAAAATTAATTTGGTCGCTAAAAATCACATTTTTAGCGACGAGTAGGTTTTGGTTGCTAAAAATTCCTGAAATAACCACTAACTTTTAGCGACAAAAACAATATGTTGTCGCCAAATATATTAACAGCGACAAAAACACCACCTGTTACTAAAAATTCACTACACAAATTTTTTATTTTAATAATTTTCCTGTTCAAAATAATCCAAAACACCTATTTTCCTGTGCACAATATATACACAAATGTAATGTAAATAATAATACACCTGTGCAAGACATTCATACTAATTCAAAATTAATAGCTATGAAAAATCCCAAAAAACATAATTACAATTCTCCGACAATCTAAAACATGCATACCAAAGTACTCACAAACTACTAATATCAAACCCATAAATACATTATTAAATCCTATGTCAAAATATTTTCAAAATAACAACCAAATATTTTGATGTTAAACATCTAACCAACAAGTCATTTACTAAAATCCTATGTCAAAATATTTGCAAAAACACAACACCAAATATTTTGATGCTAAACATTTAATCCATAAATCATTTACCAAAATCCTATGTCAAAATATTTCCAAAAACACAAAATCAAATTTCTGATGCAGCCCAAACTATTTTCCACCATTGCCAATCTGTCACATGAAAAAAGAAAAAACAATATTAGATTGACAAACAAAAAAAAAAAAAAAACTCGATATGAACTTCACAATTTTTATTTTAATTTTGTAACGGGAAGTCCAATCGGGTGCTGTTTGCTCATACAACTCTACTTAGGCTTGAACAAGCTACCCGTGCCAAGTTTCGGTAGTTTCAGTGGTCATTTTGCAATTTTGGCCCCCGAATGGGCCTTTTAAGTCTTGTGTTTTACATTTTTCCTTCTAATTTTTTAACCAGAAATCCAATCGATGTCCTGTTTGTTCCTACAAGTCCATTTAGGCTTGAACAAGTTATCCGTGCCAAGTTTCGGTGGTTTCGGTGGTCATTTCGCAATTTCAGCCCCTAAACGAGCCTTTTAAGTCTTGTGTTTTACAATTTTCCTTCTAACTTTCTAACCGGAGATCCAATTGAGGTCCCGTTTGTTCCTACAAGTCTACTTAGGCTTGAACAAGCTGTCCGTGCCAAGTTTCAGTGGTTTCGATAGTCATTTCAAAATTTCAATCCCCGAACGGGCCTTTTAAATCTTGTGTTTTACATTTTTCCTTCTAATTTTTTAACCGAAAATCTAATCGAGGTCTTATTTGTTCCTACAAGTCTATTTAGGCTTGAAAAATCCGTCCATGCCAAGTTTTGGTGGTTCCGGTGGTCATTTCGCAATTTCGGCCCCCGAATAGGCCTTTTAAGTCTTGTGTTTTACAATTTTCCTTCTAATTTTCTAGCCGGAGATCCAATTGAGATCCCGTTTGTTCCTACAAGTCTATTTAGGCTTGAACAAGCTGTTCGTGCCACGTTTCGGTGGTTTCAGTGGTCATTTCGCAATTTCGGCCCCCGAACGGGCCATTTAAGTCTTATGTTTTACAATTTTCCTTATAATTTTCTAACTGGAGATCCAATAGAGGTCCCGTTTTTTCCTACAAGTCTATTTATACTGAAAAGATCCCATGCACAGTAATCATAACGTGTCACACCTTTAAGTTCTATGACAATTATCTCTGTACCAGTCAATGCTTTTTTTGATCCAGCAGGATAAAAACCTGTATCCACAAGTTGTTAAGAATAGCTAGGAAATGGTAATAGATTACATAAAAAAAATTAAAACTAACACAACATATACCTTTCAACTGCAAAGGTTTTATAACAAAACCTAGAATAGCAAATGGAACCATCACAATTGCCTCTCCAAAGAATGCCAAACGCCAATTCCAGTGACCTGCAACCCTTACTTTGTTGTTCCCCTTGCATCTTGTCTAGCTTATACATTGGCATTGAGCTTTTTATACAAGAAAAGAGAAAGAATAATAATAATAATAAATTATTACTAACTGTAAACAGACCAAAATAGATTAGGCAAATAGTTAACAAAGGAGAAGAGGCATTGAGCTTTTTATACAAGAAACTCTTGATGTCAGATTCATGAGAGTAGCTGCCTACTCCAGTAGAAGCTGAAATACTACATATTAGTCTAACGAAATATAACTAACTTCCTAATGCGCTACATATTAGTTTAACGAAATATACTACACAGGATTTTTCATCTTTCCTCATCCAGCATGAAAAATAGTCATTGATGTAAAAAAGTGAATGACATCACACATTAGAGTCCTAGGACAACAAGAAAACAGAAAGTTGCCATGTTAACTTATGACATGTGGTTTCCTTATTTGTATGAGCATGCAATACCTAAATGAGTAGGATGACAGTGCTCTATTTTAGCTATCCCTACAATGTGTTTGGCAGTGCTCTATTTCAGCATTAGCATGTTGATTTAATGAAATATTGGTGTACTATAAACAATTTTTAGCATGGAAATTGGAAAGGAACCACAGGGGATGTTCTTTTCTCCATTTAGTGAGTTCAGAATTCAGGTCCCAATCTATTTCAGGCTTACTATGTCTTAAATTTGCTAGTTTTTTTTAAGAAATCCACAACCTGCCAACCTGCTAATTTGAAACCACTAGAATACTCAGTTGACCCGCCAGTTTGGTGGCTAGAGAAATAAATAGTCAACCCGATAAGGGCAGTTCCACCGAATATATTTCCCCCAAAACTGCCCAAACTGACACGTGCACACCTCTAACCTCTAAAAATTTATCTAAAAAAAATTCCACTAGCCGTACTATGACTACTATACATCAAAAGAGACCTCCCATACCTCCTTGAAAAACCCAATATGGTATTGCCCCCTACCACCAAACAAATACTAATTAATCCCATAACCATGAAGCCTCCACTTCAAAGATGATAGGACAAGTTTTAGCGGGTTTAAAGCAATAAACAGTTCATCAAGTTTTAGCAGAAGTTCAATGCTTTGAATCAATGGAGAGAAATGTCCAGTTTAGCCAAAGATGTCTAGAGTTTATAGTTTACATTGACTGGAATATGAAATCTAACTTGACCTTACTATCCAATTTCTATTCTATTATGTATCAAAATGTCAGGAGATATTACACATATTTTCACTAGCTGACTTTAAACAATTGTGTCACAAACTTATGATCAGTTCATGAGCACTTGCAATGGTACTACTAAGCATAGTGGCAGCCAAGAGTGTTTACCAATATTTTGCACTAGTTCAAAATGATAGTTAGCAACGATCTCTGCATTCCTAGAACATAAGGGAAATACTGGAGCTTTGGTGCATGTATGATATAAAATGCACTTAAACAACAATTTGGGAAAAAAGAGAAAGAAAACATCCCCCAAATTAGTTAAATCCCTTCATAGATTGTAATTTTCTCCTTATGTATTACCCCTTTCATACTATAAGGAAATTTCTATTAAGAAGAATAGCAGATAGAGGATTGCAAAAAGTAAAGGAAATACATCATGAAAGTTCATTAGTCGTTGGCTTTGTGGGGTACAGAATTTCCAATGTCATATTTTTTGGAAAAGGGCCTCTCAAAGCCACATAACAGTCCAGACTGAAATGTGACAAATTCCTCATATAAATTAAGCGAGGGCAATGTGAAGACCAGATCAATTCCTAAAATAATACTTATTTTAGAAGTGTTCATTTATTTATCTCTTGTAGAGCTTGGATCTCATTATTTTGCTATAGGCCTAGGCTATGATGTTGATTAACCCTCTAGCTCACAGGGATGGCATTATGGCAATATGGCTCCTTGTACATATGTTTTCTCCTTTTACTAATGTAAGTCCATCTATCAAAAATGTTAATTGAAATGTGGACAAAAACAAAATGAATAATACAACTCTAAATTCATTTGCGCTAGGCTTCTCAACTTCATCAACCTTGCGAAGGCAACCTACCACACATTACCAGGACAAAGCTAGCCCATTCCTGTAAAAATTTCATGCACTCACCCAATTTGCTACCACTGTAGGCCAGTCAACAACTGTTTTTTTTCCTTTTGGGGGGGAGGGTTTAAAACGTGAACACTCTTGTCAATAGTAATTTCTACAATATAACCTAAAAAATAGTATCGACTCAAATTACGATCTATAGGCACTTTCCATTTTTTTCTAGCACAATTTCCCAGAAAGTAAGAACTAAAAGACAAAATAAATGCACCAAAAAACAAGAAAGAAAAATTTTGACAATCAGTCAAATAAATACTTCATACAAGTACAAACAGGACCTATAAAGGTGGGACTAGGAGAAAAAGGTCTATCTATTGAATTGGGCCAAAGTTTGTAGTCCCGAAAGGAAAAACATCAGACCAGACATCGGCAATCTACCATTGAGGTAAAAATGTGAATTCAGCAACCAACTTCATCCATACACTCACAGATGAATCCACATGAAGACTACCTCACATAAATATCAATCTAAACAAGCAGCTTCGTAAAAGACCAAACAAACCTAAGCAACAATACAACAAAATAGAATAATCAACTTAGACAGAAGACATACCCTCTACATTTTGGGCACAAGATATTCCTCGAAAGAGAGATCGTCTTAGTTGTGCCATTGTACAAGTCCTCCAAAGAAACCTTCAGAGTATGAATTACATATTCACCTTGCTGCTTTCTACCTCTTGAACTACCGCCACCTACAAATTTTGAGATCATTGTAAAATGGTAAATTATCTGCCCAAGTTGTTAAAAGAACGGACAACCAAGATAACAATGACAAAAATAAATTTTAATTAAGCAGCCTCGCACCACCAAAAGAAGCTCCACCAAAAATTTGTTCAAATATATCAAATGGATTATGGGAAGCACCAGCCCCTCTCATTCCCTCTTTAAGGGCATCTTCACCATATTGATCATAAATTTCTCTTTTCTCTGGATCGCTAAGAACTTCATAAGCTTGAGCCAGCTCCTTGAACTGGTTCATAATAACAACAAACAAAAGTGTTACAATAAGACTAGAAGTTCAAAGAAATCTAATTAGAGTACAAATCAAGATATGGTTGTGTATGTTGTCACAAACTATCTTAATTTTGTGCTTGCTTTTTTATTTATTTTTTTCAACATAATAGATTTTAATATCAAAAGTAATCTAAGCATGGCATACAAATTTCCCAACAGGTCAAATATGCACATGAGCAATAGAATAGAGGTTTATAGGTTCACCTTCTCGGGATCTCCACCTTTGTTTGGATGGTTTTTTATGGCAGATTTTCTATATGCCTTCTTGAGCTCATCTTGACTTGCACTTTTTGAAACACCTAGAATCTCATAGTATTTGTTGTTATCACTCCTCTTAACAGGAAAGTTTGATCATCTAAAAATTTTAAATCTTACATACACAATTAATAAAAATAATTAAAATTAATTAATCATCTAAAAACCCTAAACTTTACCTACACAACTAATCAAAGTAATTAAAATCAATCACTTATCTAAGAACCCTAAACTTTACATACACCACTAGTTAAAATAATTAAAATCAATCTATCATCTAAAACCCTAAATCTTATATCCACAACTAATCAAAATAATTAAAATTAATCTATCATCTTTATGTAAAAACAAAATCAAACTAACATTAAACAAATAAAAATAAATACAACGAATTAAACATAAATCAAGGGAAGTGGGTTTTGTACTTAAAATTATTTTTGAAGATCAAAGAATTACTCAAAGAATTAATAAAGTTACCCAAAATAAAATCCTAAACCGTACATTCTCAATTAATTCAATAATTAAAATCAAACAATCATCCGAAAACTCTAAACCTTACATACACGTCTAATCAAAATAATTTAAAAATTAGTCAATCATCTAAAAATTCTAAACCTTACATACCCAACTAATCAAAATAATTACGATCAATTAATTATCTAAGAATCTTAAACCTTACCTATACATCTAATCAACATAATTAAAATTAATCAATCATCTAAAAATCCCAAACCTTACATACCCAACTAATCAAAATAATTAGGAACAATTAATTATCTAAAAATCTTAAACCTTACCTATACATCTAATCAACATAATTAAAATTAATCAATCTTCTAAAAATCCCAAACCTTACATCCCCAATCTAATTAAAATTACTACAATCAATTAATCATCTAAAAATCCTAAACCTTACATATACGTCTAATCAACATAATTAAAATTAATCAATCATCTAAAAATTCTAAACCTTATATACCCAATTAATCAAAATAATTACGATCAATTAATTATCTAAAAATCTTACACCTTACACGTACCACTAACCAAATTAATTAAAATTAATCACTCATCTAAAAACCCTAAACCTTGCACATATCACTAATCTAATTAATTAAGATTAATCAAACCTCTAAGAACCCTAAACCTTTCACATACCACTAATCAAATTAAATAAAATAAATTAATCATCTAAGAACTCTAAATATTGCATATACACTAATCAAAATAATTAGATTAATCAATCATCTAAAAAAAATAATAAAATCAATAATCATTTAAACACCCTAAACCTTATATATATCACTAATCAAATTAATTAAAATAAATCAATCATCTGAGAACCCTAAATTTTACACGTTCCACTAATCAAATTAAATAAAATTAATCACTCATCTAAAAACCCTAAACATCTCATAGACACTAATCAAAATAATTAAGTTAATTCATCCTCTACATCCACATACAAAAATATCAAATTACATCAATCTAATAAAATAACTAAATAAATAAATAAACTAACGAATCAAACATAATCAAGGAAAATAGGGTTTGTACTCACAATTTTTTTTTGAAGATTGAAGCAAGACCAAAAGAATTAATTGAACTACCAAAATAAACCCAAAACCCTTTCTTTTTTTCTTTACTTTTCTTTTCTTTTTCTTTTTCTTTCTTTCTCCCCTCTATCTCTCTTTTCTTTGATGCACTCCCAGAATCTCTCTCTCTCTCTCTCTCCCTCTCACGCGGCTGCCTCTGTTTTCTTTTTTTTTTTTCTTCTCAACTCCTAAACCTAATTGATTACATATCATATTATATATATATACATAAAATAATAACCTAATTTCCTATTCTAATCTAATATGATTATTATATAATATTATATAATATAATACACATGATTATAATATATATAAATATAAGATTATATATATATATATATAACACCTTTTTTTTATATATAACAAACATAAATATTTAAAGATTTGGATTAATTATATATAATTAAATAACACATTAAATTAATTAATCACCACATTAAATTCATTAAATATCACAATAAATTCTCATGTAACCCACACAATTAATAATTACAACATTAAATCCATTAAATATTACATTAACTCTCATGTGACCACACAATTAATAAAGTCAAAAATAAAATAAGATAATAATAACCATAATAATAATAAATAATGACTAAAGAAAATTAGGGTCGCTACAAGTTTCAGACTTAAAGCCCTTATATGGGGTCTCAAAACCGCATATAGTTTGATGAATAGTATTCATACACAATAGTTTTTTTTATCAATCTAAGAATATAACTATGAACATGAATATTGTGCCTGAATCTCCTATCCACAAAATTGAGATTTACTTCACTGGTTTGTTTAAAAAATAATTCCGAATAGGTGCACTCATATACATGTGGCATTTACTAAATAATAATATATAAACAAACATAATACACAACCACCAAATGAACTTTGCTAACATCAGAAACCAGCAAATGAACTTTTTGGTTAAATATATATAGCCATAGGGTATATAGCATCACCTTCTATCATTCAGGTATTCTTCCAAAAAGATTGGGCTTCTTCCAACTTCCACTCAAGAAGGAAACTCAGTAATTTAGGATTTATCCCCAGCAATGGAAACACTCTGTAGATGGAATTTTAAAATCCAAATCTAGATGACAAGTTGACAGGAACATGTGTATCTATATATACACACAGGCACAACAAATAACCAACCATAAATATACAATCATTTTCTCATACATTTATAGATATCACTAACTCAAAACAGTTGGTCCATAGCCAGCAACCACACAATTCGGAGTTATTGCAGTGATTGTTTCCCCTTTTCTCCATCTTTTTACAATCACAAAACTGGAAATAATACAATATATACTGCAACCAAACACTTTTTAAATTAACAAAGGGTTAATTATTCTAAGACTAGTTGCATAAAAGGTAAAAAAAAATTCAGTTGAAAAAACGCTATTAAATCAGCAAAACAAAGAAAAGTTAAGGGTTACTACACCAAGATCCCCTCAACTATAAACACAGAGAAAGAAGCACTCATGCACATGCACACAGAGAGCAGTTTGTGCACATGTACCCCAATGTTATTTCAACATTTTTAGTGATAAAATATTGGTGTTGATTAGTCGCCAATTGGGCAGCTCTCTTCAAAGAACTTTAAGCATTTTTCAACCACATGGCTGCTGAATTTTTACATGGACAGGTAAATGTAATGGCCTTCAAACTGAGAAATCAAGCTAGCAGCAGCTGAAGGGATCTTAAGCTCTATAATATATTGGACAACATAATTTCTAGGACACAAAAAGGCACCTCACATTTAAGGAAGACCCTCCTAGTTCTATTCTCTCTTTGTTAACTGCTGACATGATAAATGTTGGCACTAGAAGGGATTAAGATCCCCAAGACTCTATCTGTGTAATCTAGTTTTTATCTCTTCATTTGAATCCAAAAAAAAAAAACCCAATGACACATTTCCCCAAACAAGTGGTGTGCATGATAAACATATTCACTATCCCATATAAGCAGTGAAATTAAACACATAGAGAGTCAAATCTATTGAAATTTTGCACGTACAATCACAACTCAAAATCCCTTTGAGCAACAAAAACACACATAAAAATATACATACAAGCATATACAATGGGAATAGAGAAAGTGACTAAAATTACCTCCAGCAATTCCTTTGAGCTTGGGAATTCGTTGATAAAGAGGCATCCAACCACCTTCAAACCCTCTTCGAACACTGGGGCCAGACTTCGATTTCTGACCCCTGCCCCTGCCCTTTCGCTTGGCCTTCTTTTTGAAACCCAGTTGCGGAGGAGGAGGCGGTGTGAGAGAGTGAGATGGAGATGGAGATGGAGATGGAGACATACCTCTGTGTTTGCTGTGCGCCGCTTGAGGGAGAGAATGAGATGAACAAAAATTATGTTGGGTGTTGCTTTAGGTCTTATTTGTTTATTCACCAAAAAGGGTCGGTCAAGTCTTCAAAAAAAAAAAAAAAATGCAAAACGACGTAGTTTCGACTTCTAATTTATTGGCGACGAAAATCCTTCGGTCGCCATAAGTATCGTTCACTTTTCCGCAACTATTTTATTTCCGTCGCCAAAAATTACGAATCGGCGACCAAACTTTTCGTCGCTATATATTAATTTGGTCGCGAAAACATTTTTGGCGCTCCCGCGCATAAATTTAAGTTGGCGCCAAACCTTTTGGCGACAAAAAATCTCAACTCGTCACCAATAGTTTATTTTTTGGCGACCAACAAGTATATTGTCACCGATTATATCCAATTGGCGACAAATTTCAGTTTGGTTGCTAAAAAACGTCACTAAAAATGTTTTTTGTTGTAGTGACCGTTGATTTCATTCCTATATCCCACCTAAATATTTTTGCCCAAAACAAAATACCCTTTATTCTTTGAACTTACTCTAGCATTACATTTGCTAATAGTATTATATTAACTAACACTACAAGAAATTGCACTTTTGGCAACTACTTTTGGCGACGACGTCAATTTTTCATAGCCAAAAGTATATTTTTGGCGACACAGTGATGAATTTCGTTGGTAAAAGTAAACCTTTACCGACGCAATTTACTATCGTCGCTAAAAAAGGATAACATTCTTTAAGCGCCAAAATAATTTGTTGGCGCCAAAATTTCAAAAGTTTTAGCTATGAGGCTTATTTTTTAGCAACACAATGAGCGTTGCTATTAGTGTGCTTACTTTTGGCGACGACAAGTTGGTATGGGCAAAGAGTTAAACATTTAGCGACGATAATACTATTCATTGGTAAAAGTTTTACTAGTGAAACAGGTGATTTATTAATTTGTGTTTTTATTATAACTTTTGAAAGAATTTTAAATATTCTAGTTATTGAATTGTAAAATCAAAGTGATCATTGAATTAGATCACAAAATGAACCCATTAAGGCCAAACATACTCTTAAGTTGAGATGGCTAATTTAAGTTAATTTAAACTTTTCTAAAGAATGTGGTTAGATTATCAATTTCAATATGTTTGATTTTATTTTCAATTTCTTTTCATTGTGGTTTTATGTTTGATTTTATTTTCATATACTAATTTAATTTTTTTTCCCTACAAAGCTATAAAAAAAAAAATTTGGGTGAAAAAATAAAAAATATACTTATTATTTTATCTAATTTTATCTTTTAGGTCATACACTACAATAAAATTGATTTTTTACTAAACTACATCGACGACCTACAAGACACTCTATGGTTGGTAACTTAGGAGAGAGAAAAGAAAAAAAAATGATCATAAGTAACATAGGAGAAACAAAGGGAGAAGAAAGACAGCGAATTGGTTGGAAGGGGAAAGCATTTTCAAACCCTTGTTCTTCAAAGTTCTACTATCAATTGAATCGGTGGAGATTGAGAGGCAAACACGGTAGTTCCGATGCCCTTTGGAGGTTCTTCAAAGCCATACGCTGTGTCGACCTACACAAAACAGAGAGGATTTTGCTGTGAGAGGCAAATGGTACACTCATCTTTTCGGCGGCAAGACTAATTCGACGGTAAGGCACTCATCTCATCTCTCTTCTCTTCCTTGTTCCTAAAGCCCTTGTTTTGGCTCTCTCTCACTCTCGCTCTCGCTCTCACTCTCACATTCAGTGTAGTTGGCGGTGTGATTGGAGTGGCTGTGGGTAATTTCACTCTACCTAAAACCCTAATCCAACAAAGAAAGAGAAAAGAATTTGAAGAACGTTCAGAAAATCTGAAGGTATTTCTCTTTCAATTGATTATTTTTGAAACCCTCCCTCTCCTGAAACCCTATTTTCTCTCTCTGAAATCGTCCCTCTTGTAAAATCCTCTTATCTCTGATTTCCCCCATCTTTTCTCTGTGTAGGGTTCTCTCAGAATTCTGATTCCAATCTTTCTTGGCTCTTACAGATTTGGTATTTTTACATTTGAAATGAGGCTTGCTAAAATTTTATTTTATTTTGTTGTTTTATATATTTCAGTTGACAAGTAATGAAATAATCGATGAATATTCTCAGGTATTGGGCTTTTTACATTGATTAGTGTAGTATTTTGGAGCCATACTTTTGGTTCTAGGGTGTAAAAACTGTCATATTGTTTTGGTATTAGATTTATAGATCTAATTATGTTCTTTGAATTTTGATGATGTTTGTAAAAATGCATTAAATTGTTAGCAATTTGAACAAAAGTATTTTGGAACTATATTTTCATTGTGAAAACTCGTGATTGATTTAATTCATTACATAGCTTTGTTTTCGATGAAAATAATGTAAACAAAAAACCAAAACTTGAAATTTTTTTCAGTCTTCGTCCTGTCATGATAATGCAATTATTTTGGTTGAATTAAAGCGAAAGCTATATTCTTGTATTACATTTTCGTTTCGTTACAAATGTATTGTCGTTAATTTTTTTCTTGTTGCTGCGAACTTGAATGAATTTGAATTCAATTCTAAATGGCGACACTGGATTTTGTTTTGTTTTGTGATCTGTGTTGGTTGAGAAAAATTAAACATATCTGAAAAATGTTACACAGCACTCTAATTGTGGATTTTTGAGCTTTCCCATTAGGTTGAAGTTATGTTGGTTGATTATATGTGTTCTCTCTTACTTACTGTCATGGAATTCAATGTGCCATCTGTACTTTGGGAATGGTAGTTGCTCTTGGTCGTTTTTAGCATGCAAATGGAGTTAAACTCTTTGTTCTTGATGCTCATTATCTCATATAATTTTTGGATTTCATTGGAACCTATCATATGGTATAAAACGTAGTTACAATTTCCGTAAAAGTACAAAACTTGGTTCCAAAATGGTATCTTTATGCCAGGTAGAATTGTAGTGGTAGTAATTGTGAGAGCGGGTTGAAAGTTTCATATCTCGTTGACTGTTGTGGTTATCTTAGTGTTTGTAAATGATTATGAGTTGCCAAAGGTAGGGTGAGGTGGTTTACTTTGAAGAAGTGATATTGTAATACTGAAGTTCATTTGTGGTGTTGGGCTAGGGTAGTGCCTAAATGGTGGTGGTAATGATGGCTATTGTTGTGGCAATACATTGTGGTTCTTGAGATGAAGGCATCAACAATGACCACTTTTGTCACATTGACCACTTTTCACTGTCTAATTTACTACAAAAATATTAGAAATTCTATAAATATATATATATATATTACTAAAACATTTATACGATATTGACATAAACTTTTAATATTGTTTTTGAATCACTAACATTACTCAATTTATTAGAATCATTTTTGCCTCTTTCCATAGAAAAATTATATGAGCAGTTTTATGTTGTAATTCGCAATCTTTTCTTGAATTTCTAAATTCTAGGGTATATTTGGTTTCTATTTTAGTCAACCAACACTTCACCCCTCAAGAAATCCAGTTTCTTTTTCATCAAAAATTGAGTGTATATATATATATGTATATTTATTTATCAGTATGTGTACTTTTCTGCATAATATGAAGTGTATTGAGTGAGAATTGTTTGAATCAGTGAGAGAAAAGTTGAAAGGTAAATTGGGATTTTTAGGATAACGAGTGCGATTTTATTTTATTTTTTAGTAGTTTGTAAAGCTTTATATATCTATGTATATATAAAGATATAATCAATTGTAATACAATGTGAGAGAATATTGATTCAGCAAAGAGGATCTATATATATATATATATATATTTATAAATCAAAACTTACAAATAACAAACGATTTTACTATTAAAAAAAAAAATTGGAAGGGGAAGCAACAAATTAGTTTTTATTTTGAGGCTTGTTTTCATTATGTTGCATTATTCTTGTTGAATGTTTGCTTTTGCGTTGTTTTTTTTTTTATTTTGTCTATGAATGTGTCCTGTTATTCACGTCAAAAGAATTCAGACCTTATTTATCACACAAAAATGAACATTAGTGTTTTTATCATAATATTCAGATGTACTAAATTTCAAAAATGAATATTAGAGTCTTTTTGTGTTCCTATGAATTTTGATGGGTCTACGAGAAGCTTCAACAACTCAAGAGATGATTCTCTTCAAGAGACCATATCTCTAGGTCTTGGATTTCTTGTTTCAGATAGGGAACGAGGCCAGGGAGGTGGAAGTGTACTTCAAGTTGATGTGGTGAGTTTTTTGAGCAGAACTTTCAGATTCAAGTTGGGGATGGATCTAGAACCAAATTCTGGCATGATAAGTGGTGTGGGAAGCTATGCCTCAAGAGAGAATTCTCTGGTTTGTTCAGCCTTGCTCAATCTAAGGAAGGTTCTGTCAAGCATTACTTTGATTTAAAAGGAAATTCAGTAGAATGGGTGATACCGTTTAGAAGGGCTTTGTATGAGTGAGAGGAGTTGGAAGCATCAAGATTGAGAATTCTTCTAGCAGCAGCCCCTTCTCTCAGACCTGGCTGTGCTGATGTACCTTGTTGGGCGGCGGCATCCTCAGGTGTGTATTCCACATCCTCTGTGTATAAATTCTGCTCTGATAGCTTTGGTTCCTCAACTAGAGGTTGCAGGTTGGTGTGGGTGAAGTCTATCCCACACAAAGTTCAATTCTTTGGACGGTTAGCTTGGAAGAACAAAGTAAAATCTGCTGAGTTTCTGCAGAAGATTGGGGTCTTGAGTAGCAACTCCGATATTAAATGTACCTTTTGCAAATCTGAGCCTGAATCTACTCGCCATGTCCTTCTGCTGTGTCATTTCTCCTGGCATATCTGGGCTCCTATGCTAAAGTGGTGGGGCTTTGTAGGGGCATTGCTTGGGATCACGATGGAAAAGGTGCTTATCTGGTGGAATGGAGCCAAAGTTAGGAAATCGAGAAGGCGTTATGGAAAAGTATTCCTCTAGCGGTGTTGTGGTCTATTTGGAAGCTCGAAGCAGTGTAAATTCAAGCACTCAAATCCTAGCCTTGTTGAAGTCGTTGAGTTGATCAAGATTAGAGTTGCCATATGGTGAAGTCATCACATAATCTAGCCCGATTTTCGTTAATGATTTTATCTTTAACATGAATCAAATTAGATTTTGCATCGATGGTCATGGGCACTGTGTATTTCTTCTTTGAGTAGTGGGTTTTTAGGCTCTTTGGGGTTGTTACAGTGCATTTGTTGGGGTTGTTCTGCTGTGGGTATATTCATTGTTGTCTTGCTCCAGCCTGGGATTGCCAAGGGTTTGTTCTAGCTTGCAGAGTGGAGGTTGCAAATAGATAGGCTGTTTGCTGCAGTGTCCTGCTGTGGTGTTGCTCAAGTAGTGAGGGGAGTTTTGTTCTCTGTATGCATTCTGAATTAAGGAAAGTGTTGCTGGGGCTTCTAAGTATTGCAGGGGTCTGCTGCTAACTGCTGGTATGCTGGGGCTACTTAGTGTGGCTCTGCTGATGGTTCTGCTGCGAAGTGATTTCTACTGTCATGTTTGTTGGGCTGATTTGCTTGGGCTACCAATCTGTCTAGGCACTATGGACCTGAACTGCTTAAGGAGTGGGGCTTTTGATTCTATTCCTAGTTGTTTCCTGCTGCTAAGAGCAGAATGTCGGCTTCAACATCTCACATTTTGTCTACTGATCACTGTATGAGGAGAGAGTATGCCTGAATCTAGATCTGCTACTATAGGATTGTGTCTAATATGCATCAACTGTATGAGGGGAGAGTAGTATTGTGGATTGCTGATGGTCTGCTGATGGAAACAAGGGAGTAGATCTATTCTCTACTGGTCTGCTGAGGTATTTTGGTGCAAGGGATTTCTGCTGTCATGTTTGTTGGGCTGATTTGCTTGGGCTACCAATCTGTCTAGGCACTATGGACCTGAATTGATTAAGGAGTGGGGCTTTTGATTCTATTCCTAGTTGTTTCCTGCTGCTAAGAGCAAAATGTCAGCTTCAACATCTCACATTTTGTCTACTAATCACTGTATGAGGAGAGAGTATGCCTGAATCTGGATCTGCTGTTATAGGATTGTCTAATATGCATCAACTGTATGAGGGGAGAGTCGTACTCTGTTATGATCTTCTGTCTAGAAGGCTAATGGAAATTCTATTTGAGATATTGAAAGGTTTTGACACTATATTGATGCCATTGTTAGAATGAACAAATTGCTTGATGATAAGAATGAAGAGGATGAAACGTTCTGGAATCAGGAGGCTCTCAAAGAGGTATTCACTGCTCAGACTTTTAACATTGATATTTCTCTTGTCCACATGTAGTTTCTTGATCAATATTTATGCATCCATTCATTTTTTCACCTTAATGTGAAACACCAATAATGTTCCCAGAAAGTGAAATAGAGACAGAGTAATGAAGAGCATGATAAGTCCCCTATTAGAGTACTCTATCTAAAATTGGGTAGAAGTGGTCTTTGATGTTACAATTTGGTCATGCTCTTTTTGGTTTAAAAACTAATCTTTTCCATTTTAAAGTATTCCTGGGAGAGGAAAAATCGACTTCAAGTCTTTTTATGTCAAAAAACATAGTAATTGTTCAGTAAGTCATAATTTGGGACATTTTGGAGTCACATAGTTCCTCTTTGTTAATTTGATCTACTTATTTTTTCATCGTCACTCACTATGGTCTATTGTTTGTTTTGTGCTCAAAACAAATAAACTCCTTGGCATTGCAAGTTATTGACATACAAGTTTTTCTTATTTATTGACCACATGCATCTATTTCTATTATCAATCTCTCCACAAAAAAAAAGTGGGGAATGCTGCTTACTAACTACCTCTCCCAGACCCTCCTTGAGTATGATCGTTTTTTTTATTTATTTCAATTATCAAAATTGATGAAATTATGATAAGTATGTACCATTCTAAATTAAATATTTACTTTTTATTTCATTAGTATTATTTTTTATGGATAATGGGATTTGAACCATGTCATCTACTCTATTGTAGCACCTAAGTTACCACTTAGTCCGAAGGACTAGTAGTTGTATTTATATGGTATGTTGTTCTCTTGTGTGTTTCTGGATTCAATTCATTTCTATGTTACTTTCTCAGGAAAAAAATGATGAAAATTACGAAGAAGGGGAGGTTGTGGATGTTTTTGACAGTGACTTTGATGATGATGTATGTATTTACGGTCTTGTTATTATCTGCATTTCTTTAACTTAAAATATGTCACTACCTCTTTCATACTACTGCAGTAATAACTTCAATATCCATGACCACTTGAACGAACTTATTGTCCAATTACATGCTATATTGGAATCAGGAACCTGAACCAGATGAAGAAGTAGAAAATGAACGGATGCGGGTTTGACTTCCCCAAGATCATGAAACTCTATGTTTTTGAGGGGGCACTTGGTGCTGGAAGGTGGGCTTTCTTCACAATCTTACCAATTTCTTTGTCATGTTTAGATTTTAGAACAATTTGAATTGTGTTGTTGAGACAAATTTTCATATAAAATTGGTGACAATTAAATTTAGGGTAAAAGATGAAGACAAGAGAGAGAGAGAGAGAGAGAGAGAGAAGAGAGAGAAATACAGGAAAAGGCTAATGAGAGACACCAAAAGTAGGCACATGTTCTCTTCTTATACACACATATGTTTGCATTTTGTCTATCATCGACTGAACCAACCCAATTTGCATCACTAAATGCTTTCAATTTTAAGTGATCATGGTTAGAGCACAGGATCCATTTCACAAGAGCTGACTTGAGATACCTCTAAATGAACGATCAGGCACAAAAATTTTGGCATGATCAAGCAACTCAGATTATTATGTTCTTCCTCTTCCATGATTATGTCTTATGTTATTTTATTTTGCAGTATGTAACTCTAAATTAAGTTAATAAAGTTTGATTAAGTAGCATGTACTTGTTATTTTTAAATGATAGTTGAAATGGGAGAATAAATTGAGGGAGCAAAGTCATCATTGGAGCAACATTGCTAATATATAGCATTTTGTCTCTTTTTATTGCTAAATTATAACAATATTCAGCATGTAGCTATTGAACCATTGGAGACTAGAAAATTCACAAGACAGCACCAGGAAACCATAGGAGATTTTTTTTACTTGACAGGAATACAAGAACTGATAGGCTGCTTCTTAGTAGTGATATGGCTTTGATAACATGTAAATATTGGAAACAAAAAGTGGAATTAAAATTTGGTTAAAAAAAAAAACTAATGGCTTTGCGCAGAAAACAACACCTGACCTAATATTACACTAGTGATTGTGTAAACCAAGTCAAATCTAATTTACTATAAACTTACAACTAAATGATTCTTGAATATTCCAATACAAATTTAAGTAATTTCATATCTCTGAACAATGCTTTTCAAATGATAATTTAATTGTGTCTTGGTTGTGCCACTTGATAGTAAATTTGTTTGTGCTAGGTGTTTAACCCAATTTAACAGGGATTGGCACAGGGGAATGGCCCTTTTTCTTTGTTTATTTATGTTAGGTGTTCTAATATCATATTAGATGATGTTATTGTTAATGTCTACTTTTCTTTTTTAAATTGCAACAAAATTAAAATGGTAATAGAGCTGCTTGAGGGCATTCATTTTGTTTCTTCTGTGGAGGCCATTTCTCTTGGTGCCCAAGCTGGTATTCATCCATGGATAATTTATGACTTTATTTCTAATGCTGCTGGAAATTCATGGTAAATTATTGTTCACAATTCTTTACTGAGGATTATGTTGTGTGTTTAAAATTTAAATATTTCTAGTCCTGAATCATTCCTTATAAGCATTCTGATCTGAAATTGCCAATTCTAGATCAGGCACAACCTTGATAGATGAGACTGCTAATAATCTGATTTGCACCATGGGCACCAGTTGAGACCATGGCACTGATTGGCACTTTCTGTTTCTGACAATGAACTGATTTTGTAGAACCCATGCTTTTAAAGAAATTAGCTGCAAAATTTATTGAACACTGAAAGCCCTTCTTGTTATGTGCTTACATGTATACACATACATGGGAACATCTGTTTACTTTCAAAGATCTGTGCATTTTTATACTAACTCAATAGGTATTCAAGGCTTTGGTGGGTTTATGGGTTTTTGTCCAACTTGAAGGGTATTGTTTTGGATATGGCCAAATCATGTACATTTCCTCTTCCACTTCTGACAGTTGCTTTGCAACAACTAATAGCAGGTATGTATCTGCATGATTTACAGTTTCTCACAAGCATAATCTGTAGGTGGCAGCTATTAATGTTTTGGAGCAACCTGATACTCACTTTGTTACTTTCCAATTGTCCTTTCACAGGCTCCTCTCATGGTCATGGAAATGATGGTGATGGCACATTGATCAAGGTTGTTCTCATGAACTAATTTCTTTTATATAAAAGTTATATTATGTGGCTTTTTTACTTGCTTTGAGGTTATGTAAATATTTACATGCCATTTGCTAAGTAGACACACCTGTTCTTGCATAGGCTTGGGAGAAAGTATATGGGGTGAACATTACCAATGCTGTCAAGGCAGAAACTTCTAGCCCTGAGGAACTGGCAAATCAAATAACTACTGAATCAAAATCTGTAAACCGAATTGGTTTTATTGGTCTTGGAGCAATGGGGTTTGGCATGGCAACTCACCTGCTGAGATCAAATTTCTGCGTTATTGCTTATGATGTAATGTTTTGCCTCCATTTAGTATTGTATTTGTTATTAGCTTCCAGTTTATTACCTGAAAATGGAAATTGAAATACTCCATTAGTTGCAGTCTTGGTCCATGTTTTATTCATAATATCTCCAGTTACATATTTTCTTGAATTATGTGCAATAATTGTACTTATTAGGAATTTCAATGACATCCTCAGAAGGACCGTTGAGATCAGTAGAAAATAAAGCCATTAATGGGCCTGCTTTCTTGCCTTTAGAGAATTGGAAATAATAAATAATGAAATATAGATATTTGTGTTTGCCTCTGAGAAACCTTTACTTGGTATTATCTGTTGAGAAGGATGTCACTCCTAATGATCTCTCCAAGAAAATGAAATTTTTACCTAAATTGTGACTGCAAAAGCCACATATTGTTTCCACATATAGTTGCTTTGTCTTTGGATTGTAGGTGTATGAACCGATGTTATCTCGGTTTGCAAATGAGGGTGGCTTGATTGGGAGCTCTCCAGCTGAAGTATCCAAAGGTAATTTTTTTAAAAGCTCTACAACATAAGAAAATAGATTTAATTTCTAAGGTCTAATTTTGTAGAAAAATCTTACGTAAATGTCTCAGGAGCTAAAACTGCCTTCCTATTATTTAACTCTCATGCCTCAAAACTGTTTCTAGTGTTGAGTTCGTCTTGCTTGACCACGTTGCTAGTAACAAATTTTTCCATCTTGTTCTCACAATTGATTTTCAGTGTAATATAGTTGAAATCTCAGTTCTTTCATTGAAAACATAAGCCCTAATTATTCACATGAATGTGTGACATTGTGATGCAGAAGCAGTAAGTAGAAGAGGACAAATCCCAAGCAAATAATGTCAAGTTTGTCTAGTTAGTATGAAGTTTGTTTATTTATGAGTCTTCATTTTATTCTTGATTAGAATTTGTTAGTCCCCTATTAGGAGCTTCAGAATGTTCTGGATGTATTTTATTTTTAGGGATTTCTTTGCTATAGTTTGTGTGTTGGTTGGTAGACTTCTCTTGAAACGTAATCCGGCCAATTACTTGTTTAGAATTACTTATTTTGGTAGATTTTGAATATTTTCAGTCTCTAAATGGGGTAATTTTTAGAAAGTTTATTTCTCATTATGGTTTACTAGTGTCCACATAAAGAGGCCCTCGCTTGATTATGAATTTAGAGTTGGAATTAAAGAGCCGGTGTGGAAATTCCTGTTGACTTGTGTGTGTATCTCAAGCCACCCTTGTGGAGTAGGCTACTCCTTTCATGCTTTTGTTTTCCTATTTCTTTGAATTTATGTCTAATTCAAATCATCTAATAAGTAACGGACCTTAATGCAAGAAGCACTAACACTTCTACTCATATGACACTTCTACTCATGTGACACTTTTACTCATTACCTTTGCCGAGTTGAAATGGTTTTTCGAATCGGTGATGATCTGTGTTGAATCGGTTCGTCTGCTATTCTTCTGGTGCTCTTTGTGATGTTGCTCTTTATTCTTTGAGATCTTGTGGTGATCTTGTTGTTCTTTGAGATCTTTGTGGTGATCTTTGATGATGGTGTTTATTACGATGAGGTCTTCCGTGTTGTTGTTGGATGTTTCTTGGTGTTGTTGATGTTTGGAAGGGTCAGGACTTTTTGTCAAATCTTTAATAGATCGAGTTTTCATTAATGGGGGTTGTCATTAGGTGTAAGTTCGACAGCAACCGTGTTTTTTATGGAAGGGTATGGAGGGTATTTTGTGTGATTTCATATCCATGTTATTAGTTTGTTATAGTGGTGCCTGAGGGATGCCTCTTGTAAATCTGTAAATCTTTTAAAAAATCATAAATGAGTTTCAATTATTTTTGCCGTTGCAAATTTGTCGTTAAAAAGTGAAGCTTTCTCGACAAATAACTTGTCGGTAAATGTATAGCTAAAAGGTTATTTTTGCTCACTCATATTGTGTTACTAAAAGTGTATTTTTTGCCAATGCCAATTTGTCGTTGCCAAAACTAAAGCTTTATCGACAATCAAATCGTTGGCAAATGGCAACATTTACCGACGTAAATGTGTCGCTAAAAGTTACTTTTCCCCACTCATATTGTGTTGGTAGAAGTGTATTTTTTGCCAATGCCAATTTATCGTTGCCAAAAGTAAAGCTTTAGCGACAAACAAATCGTCGACAAATGGCAACATTTACCAACGTAAATGTGTCGCCACAAGTTTACTTTTGCCGACGTATATGTTGTTGCTAAAAATATATTTTTTGCCCATGCAAATTTGTGTCGCGAAAAGTGCCACACAATCATCATATTTGAATGACTTTTACCAACGCAAGGTAAATTGCCGACGATGGATGGAGGCTTTTAGCGACGACTATGTTCGTCGCTAAAGGCATTACTTTTACCAACGCAATCATAATTTCGTCGGCAAAAACTTTTGCCAACTCACTTTTGCCTACAGGTTGCCAACGTAGCTTTGTGTGTCGGCAAAACTCTTTGCCAACGAATTTTTTCTTTTAGCAACAAATTTTGTTGCGTTGCGAAAAATACAATTTCTTGTAGTGTAAAGCTGAATAAATACTGATCATATTATTATTGTTAGATAACTGAACTTGTCCCGAATGAAGTGTGATTTGGAATTTTAAATTCCTTAATGAATATGGAGTTCTAGTTTAGGATTTTGAAATATGTGCTTCTATTAGTTTATGATTTGATTTAAGATTTTGAATTATTTGTTTGTGTTACGAATTAATTTTGTTGTGTTTTTAATTTTATAAGTTTTAATTCATTAGTTATTAATGTTGGAGCATTTTAGAAAATGAGGAGAAAAGGGCTCAAAATAAATATTTACAAAATGGAAAAAAATAAGGCTCAAAAATAATTTTTTTTTAAAAAAAAGTCCAATCTGCAAACCGCCTACAACCGCCCGCACATCCGCGAACCCTATCTGCACAAACCGCAAACCACACTACAAGCGGTTGCGGGTTGTCTTTTTCCCAAACCGCATAGATGCGGGTGGGTCCAAACCGATCTGCAAACCGTCCAAATCTGAATAGCGAACACCCCTAGTTGCATCTTTTGGAACCTTGTGGATGTGATTAGGAGTAGAAATTAGCCATCTAGTCACAAGTTTAATATGTAGAGTAGTTTTTCTTATTGTTACACACTTTCTCTTCACATATTCTGTCTTCTAGGCGCCTTGATCCATGTGTCTCAACTCTTTACTCAAAGTCAATAAGTGCTAGGGATTGTTTCATAGGATTGCTTGAATGATCCGTGGGATTTGATGTTGAAAAAGTTGTGTTCTTTCATTTTATTAAGTATTTTGGAAGTAAAACAAGAGATTTTATGTCAAAAGGCATTGAACTCTCTCTTCTCAATCATTTGTGAACATAAAAAATGGTGGAAACACTCTTGTTCCATGAATAGAAGAAGAGCTTTCAATGGATTTTTCATGAATCTGTTACTTTTAAAGCAAAGCTTCCACTAAGAAATTATGTGCATTAATCTATTCTCTCCAATTAATAGTATGGATTTGGGTACTAACCTGATTTGGGTACTAACCTGCCCTTATTCACAAAGAGATAATGTAGGTTCCCATATATTTCTTATGTTTGAATTTATTGTTGTTTTGATCCTCTTAATTTGTCAATTTGTTGCAAAATATATGTTGTATACATTTGTTTATGCTATTGTTAAAGATTGAGACCAATCTACCTCTTTCTTAAGTGATTCTTGTGAGTGGAGGAGGTAGAAAGGATGAGCACCCCTTAGAAGATGATCTTAGCTTTTATTCTAGAATTTCTGCACTAACCTAAGTCTCGACTTGAAGAAGAGTTCAGCCGATCTATTTCCTATTCGACTTGCCTATTTTGTGTTTGGCCAGATGATTCTCCCAAGAACAGAGCAAACAGCTTCTGGGAAGTGCTCTCCTAGGTGGTTCTAGAGCTGCTGGATGATTTATTTGCCTTGTTTATTATGATTTGTTAGATTCAGCAGTAATTTGGTTGGATTAATTCAATGTTATAATATTTTTTTCAATCTCCCTTCTTTTCTTTTATTATTTATTCAAAGTGTTATAATAATCAATCTCTCTCTCTCTCTCTCTCTCCTTCCCTTTCTTATTCGAATTGTTATAATAGTCTTCTAACCCTACATCTTTCTAACCCTTTTATTTATGCATTTTTTGTATAGCATCATATCTTATTTATCATGCTTATGTATTGCATCCATTTTTCATGCATTCGAATCCAATTCATTTGCATTTGTAGAGTTTATCATTTCTAAGTTGAATATATGTGCCATCCCATGTCTTAAGATGATACCCATGTTATATCTTAGCATCCGGACCTATAGATGCATGTCATGTATGTGTTACATTAGTTATTTGTATATAGGATCATACATATACTAAACTATTCTTTCAGCTCCTCTCGGAGTACTAGGTGAGTATTTCTTTACTTTAGCATATTGTGTGTATATGTCCTCTGTCATGTGCATTGCTATACCATGAGACTAAGGCCCCGTTTGTTTTGGGCTATAGGAAGGGTATTGGGATTAGTAATATCAATGTATTACTAATCCCTTGTTTGTTTGCAGAGAAAGCCTTGGGACTATTAGTCCCTTGGTATTGCTAATACCCTTAGAGGGGGGATTGGTAAGGAGGAGGTAGAGATGGTATTAGAAAAATAGTGAGGGGATTAGAAATTTTTTTATTTTTTTTTATTTTTTATATATTGGAAAAAAAAATTAAAATATAATGTTTAATTTTTTATATTTTTTTATTTGATTTATTATTTTATATAAAAATAATTTAACAATTCCTCATTATTAATCCCCTCACTATCAATCCCCTCACTATTAATCCCCTCACTATCAATCCCCTCACTATCAATCCCCTCCATTCTATCTCCCAAAACAAACGGGGCCTAAATGCTTAATTGAAATATCTATATGAATGCTAGTGGATGAAGGTTGTGTTACTTATGTTGGAATGTAATTGATTCTTGTGCTTCTAAATTTGTACAAAAAGGCTTTCAAAAATGCATGAAATCAAAATATAGCCAACATAGGTCATACAATCTATATTTGATTGCCTCGGATAGTAATGTTAGTATTAATAATAACCAAAACATGAATATATATATATATATATATATCAATTATAAAAACTACATCATGGCTCAATAAAGGTCGATTTTTTGATCGGCTGAGTGGGGTTGCTCAATTAATGACCTTCCCCCCTCATACCTGAGTTTCCAAGCCAAGACACTTTAATTATGACAAACACTAGCTTTTAACACGAGTCACGAGTTTCCTAATTTTTCCAAAACATTAGGTAGCGACTCTAAAATTTGGTGATGTAATCCATTTTCAACAAATCTTTGCAATAAAATGGTTTTCTTACAAAAGTTGTTGGATTTAGACTCTTATCTTTTGTTTCACATTACACTAGTGAGACTAAATCAGAAGATTGGGAGCTTGAACTGTTGGGTGGCTTGGTAACCCCAGAGGCATCCCATAAGCGGCATTTTGCTCGACAAAGTAAGTTGGGAGGTTTGTCTAACTTTGAAAATCTGTGGCAAACAGCATTTTACTCGACACAGTAGGTTCGGATATTTGTCCAACTTCAAAAATCTTTGGCGAGCAGCATTTTTGCTTGGGAAAGTAGGTTGAGAGGATTGTCCAATTTCGAAAATCTTTGTCGAGCGGGTTTTGCTCGACAAAGTAAGTTAGAGGGATTTTTCAACTTCAAAAATTTTTATCGAGCAAGTTTTGCTCAACGAAGTAAATTAGAGGGTTTTTCCAACTTCGAAAATCTTCGTTAAGCAAGTTTTGCTTGGTGAAGTAAGCTAGAAGGTTTTTGCCCAACTAGTTTTTGCTCAGCAAAGTAAATTGGTGGTTTGTCCAACTTTGGCATTCCTTACCGAGCGGGTTTTGCTCGGCAAAAAGCAAGTTGGTGGTTTGTTCAACAGTGAAATTCCTTGCATAGCAAATTTTGTTCACCAAGAAGCAAGTTGGCATTTTGGTAATTTCTAACTTGGCTAGGCACTCTTTACAATAAGTCCTAACAAGATTAGACATTCTATGAATAAGTCTTAACAAGGTTAGGCATTTTCAGAATAAGTCCTAACAAGGTTAGACATTTTTAGAATAAGTCCTAACAAGGTTAGGCATTTTAGAATAAGCCCTGGCACCCATGTATGGTTCTAGCTGGGTAATATTACAGGGCTATTTTTATCAGAACAACAGAAAGTTTAAAATAAGCCTTAGCATCCATGTATGGTTCTAGCTAAGCAATATTACACAGCTATTTTTATCATAACAACAGAAAGTTTCAACCCTTTCACTAGGTTCAAAGAGAATGAAAGTTTGGAGGTAATTAAGAGGGAATAAAAATAATCACAAGAATTATATGAGTTTCGACATTGCCACGTGGTGGAGTTATGATAATTAGGGAAATTTAGTTAAAACCCTTCCATTAGACCCTTGCTTGGTAAAAACGACAGCCCAATTTATTTTGCTTCATAAACTCCCTAAGGAGAAAACACATAATTGAGTAAGGACAAAATAAAATATCTTTTTATTTTTTTTGAACAATATTGCCAGAATAACATGTTACTGTGAGACAAAATAAGATGTTACTGTCAACCAAAGTAACTGTTAAACAGAATAACATGTCACAGTGAGATAGAGTAACATGTTACTGTTTAATAAAGTAACATTTTACTGTTAGTGTTTACATCAATTTCGACGATCATAATTTTATTTTATTTTTTTAATAATTTCATAGTCAACATGGATCTTATTTGATAGATCTTGATGAGAGAATTTTAAAAATACTAATTTTATTAAAAACTAACATCTACATCAAAAGTTATATTATTTTAAAGTTTAATAATTTGATAATAATGGTATGTGTTGGACTTTTCAACGAAAACTTTTTATGCTTATTCTAAATGTATTAAAGTTGTATTATGATGGAGTTTTAACCAAATCCCCCTATGAAATTATCACGTGTATTATAATTATCAAATCATTATCAACATTGTATTAATGTTTTATGTTATGCAAAAGAGTTTTTTATTGATAAATCTCATTTAGAATTATTCTAACCCAATAAGTCCATGAAGGAATTTTTTAACCCCCTTAGTCCCATGTATTTATACTTTTATTTCATAAAGTCTTTTTTCTTAATTTACATTATTTTCTTAGACTCATATACCCTTATATTTAATATTGATATTTAATGTTGGAGGAAGAGAGAAGGGAAAGGACCAAGCCATTGGAAATTCCATATACAAATTAAATAATATTCATATTATTATTTTATATTATTATATAATGGGAATATATTTTTAATTAACAACACATTAAAAATAATGTGAACATCCTCTCTCATTTAATGTGAACGTTCACAACACATTTTCAAAAAATTCTCTCTCATCTAATGTAGTGCAGTGAACGTTCACAACATGTGAACCTTCTTATTTTTAATTGACAATATATTCTTATTCACAACATGTAGTGATGTAAATATTCACAACATGTGAGCATTCTCTTTCATCTAACATAGTGATATGAACGTTCACATTCGTATGTTTTAGTATGAATATTCACATCATGTAATTAATAACACAATGACAAAAATTTATTTTAAATTAATGTGAATATAATGATGTGAATATTCATTTCAATTACATGATGTGAATATTCACATCATATAATTGACAACACAATGACAAAAATTCATTTTAAATTAATATGAATAGAATGATAGTCAACATCTTGATGCATGAAAACTACCAAAATATAATGACAATCAACATTAAATATCAACATTGATAGGGGATAGGAGAGATTGAGGATGTTTTGGTCTTCTTATCTCAAATAGGACCTAATGGAATAGTCAAAAAAATATGGGTTGGATAGAATAAAATTCTTAGAAAGAGAATTTATCAAAAGGAGTTTTCTTAAGTGTGCAAGTGCACACCATATGCCACTTACACAAAAGGTGTAAGTATAAGTATAAGGTGTAAGTGTAAGGTGTAAGTGGGTTACATATGGTGTGCAACCTCAAAAAAGGTGTAAGTATAAGGTTTAATTTTTCACAAAAGGTGTAAGTGTAAGGTGTAAGTGTAAGGTATAAGGTGTAAGATGTAAGTTGCACACCATAACCAAACCCTTATCAAAAAAGCTCCCTATGCAAAACTCATCAGGAGTTAAAAGCTTATTGATATAAAAGTCCTAAACAATTGGAGATTGTTTAGGATAGGATTTCTGCAACATGCAAACTACTTGATAGATAAGTCACTGAATATTATAAATAAATGACACCCCTATAAGTTAAGATGGCAATCGCGTGATGATGCTAATTATATTTTTTACTAGATTTCATCATCAATAAATACATAGGTTGTGATTCTAAAGGCAAAATTTTCAAATCATTTTTTAAAGTTCATAACCAAACAAACAACTCAAAATTACTCAAAACTCAATTTTAAAATTAATTTCAAAACTCATAATTAAACACACAACTCAAAACTCAATTCAAAACTCTATTTTAAAAGAATAAATTCAAAAAATATTTTTTATTTTGTATTTTAAAATTATTTTTAGAGTCATGATTTGTGTGTGAAGTAGTGTTTTGAGTTATTAGTTTTGAATTGAGTTTTGAAAAGAGAAATTTTATTTGGTTTTAAATTTTAAAAAGAGTTTTGAGTTGTATTTTGAAATTTTTTGAATTTTTTTTTAAATATTTAAAAATTTTCTTAATTTTATTTTTTTAGAGTAAATATTTTATATTTTAATTATTTATTTATTTTAATGTGCATCATATTTCATATATTTATATGTTGCAATTTTTTTAATATTAAAAAATATTTTTTATTTCTGATTTTAAATATTTTACTTATTTTATAAATACGTTTTTAAATATTTTAATTTTTGGCTTATGTGTTGGTTATAATTTGAGTGTAGAGTTTTGAAAGTAGTGTAGAGTTTCGAGTTATGTGTTTGATTATGAGTTTTAAAAATAATTTTAAAATTAAGTTTTGAGTTATGTGTTTAGTTACGATTTTAGTGTGGAATTGTGTTTTAAGTTTAAAATATTAAATTTTAAAATTAAAATATTTACAAAATAAAATAAAATGTTTAAAATTAAAATATTTAAAAATATTTAAATAAAAATTATATATTTAAAATAAAAAATAAAATTTTCTTAAACATTTTTTAATATTTTAAAAAAATAAGGAAAATTTACCCATAAGTCCTAGTTTTTGAAACGTTGAACCATTTAGTCCTAAAAATTTTCTTATGCTCCATTTAGTCCTATTTTTACATCAGCCTGATGTAAATGATGTAAATGATCTGATGTTTCATTCTATAATTTCAAAATTTATTGAAATCTGATGAACATTAGATGTTTTTCATCTTATATTTTTAAACATTATTGAAATTTGATGAACATTAGATGTTTGAAATCTAATGTTTGTAACATGACTCTGATGTTATTAACATTGTATCTGATGTTATTAACATTGTAATGGGACCTTTCAGTCTATAAGAAAACTTTTAGGACTAAACAGTGCATAAGTTATTAATTTGGGATTTATTGGTGCATCTCCCTTTTTAAATCCAAAAATTCAAAATATAACTCAAAATTCAAAAACTTAAAATTCAAAATACAATTCAAAACTCTTTTCAAAATTCAAAATTAAAAAAAAAAAATTCAAAACTCCTTTCAAAATTCTTTTTAAAATTCATAACTAAATAAATTTTTTTAACATTCAAATTATAATTCTAAAACTAAACCAAACAAACCTAAAACTAAACCAAAGGCAATAATTTTTCTGTGTCCGCACAAAACCCAACATTATTTATAATGGCCCCGTTTTGTAGAGCTGTGAGAAAGTAATTATAACTTATAGCCTAACAGTTTATAGTTTATAGTTATGAACATAAGCTGATTTTTGACTTACAAATTCAGCTTCTCCTCCCCCACTCAAAGAATAAGTTGATTTTTGACTTACAAAAAGTTATAAGTTGTATTGTTAAGCTGAACCAAATATATCAAAATAGCTTAAATTAAACTAAAAACTGAAATAAACCGGAAATAAGTCTTACCAAATAGGGCCAATAAACATCTCAGCAAAGAATTATGATGTATACCTTTAAAAGGTGTATATAGGATGTTTTTTATAATTTTTTCACAAAATATTATAATTTAAATTTAAAATATTATAATTTTTTTATTACAAAAGTTATAATTTTTTTATTGAAAATTTTCAGAACAAAATCTCATAGTATCATAATAAAAATTACAAGATGTCATAATATTATCATTCTTAATTTTAGGATACATGTCATAATACACATTATAAACAATTATAAGGGATTATTTGAGATGACCTAAATAAGTATACTTTTTATCTTTTTATGAAAAAATATGTAAAAAAATAAAGAGGTGATATGATGAAAAAAAGATTAAAAAAATAAATTATTTTGTGTATGCCAAACTTAACTTAATATTCATAATAAAAATCATAATTTTTTTATAATATAAATTATTTAAAAAGATGGACATTGTAAATTTTTTCATTTTTTTATAATATAAATTATTTAAAAGTAAATTTTTTCGCGAAGAATATAAGAATATAATACATAAAGTCGGTTGAGGATTGATGAGTCATCATCAGATTATTATCCTTATCTGACGAGTCCAATCCCCTCCTCATTCATTCATTTTAAACGTTTCCCAGCACATTGTTTTTGTGTGAAATCAAAATTTTATTTTGCAGACTTATTACCCAAGCAACTCTCTCTCTCTCTAGAAACCAACCTTTTCTTCCTTCTCTCTGCAAACCCTAGATCTATCTCTCTCTCTCGCTTCCCTTCGATCTCCTCGGACGAAGCTCAAACCTTCGATCTCTGCCCATGGCTTCTGGATCGTCGGGCCATAACAACTCTGCATCAAAGGGGTTCGATTTCGCCACCGATGACATTCTCTGCTCGTACGAGGACTACGGCAATCAGGACAGTTCTAATGGCACTCACTCCGATCCCGTAATCGGTTCCAATTCCGCCAAGGTATGGTTACTTAATATAGTAGCTACTGGTTTCATTTCTAGGCGAATTGTGTGATTGTGCGTTTAGGGTTTTGAAATGCTTAATTTTTGTAAAATATGAATTAGTGGTCTTATGTGAAATTTGTGTTGTTCGCTTTGTTGAATAATTTGAAGTTAAGAAGAGTCTATGTTACCCTAATTGGAATGAGAATTAAATGCTTTAGTTTTTGGGAGCTTTAATTTCTGTGATTGCAAGTTCGAGGTTTTATGGTTTGAACTTCTGCTTGTGCCTTGGGGTATGCGTCACATGCCGTGGTGGCCCAGTTTTAGGTGCGAATAGAGGTTCTAGCTGATTCATGAGAATTAGAGTCAAGGGATGGGTGTTGATGCAGCCCAGTGAGGAAGAAAGCATGTATGGCTGTGATCGAGTTGCTTGTCGATTGAAGAAATTAAACCTTCTGCTTTATTTACTTTAATTGCAAAAGCTCTTGTTAAAGAAAAAAATTATATGTTTCCAACACCATCCCATGGAAAATGGGTTTTGTATCGATCGGAGTTGTGTTTGAGTGGATAAAATTTGGTATTCTTTCACCCTTAAGTTACATGGATGAATTGATGAATATATGGACAGGTATTGTATTGAAATTGGAGAAAACATGAACCTTGCATTTATAGTATTTAGATGAACTGAAGTGGTTACAAGAAGAAAGAATGACACAGGCTTACAAGGTAATGGAGGGGAAGATGGTAAGATAAAGTAGATATTGTTATGTCACATGTGATATACTTCTATCATTGAAAGGTTTGTTGATCTTAAAATTGGTTAGATCATAATTCAAAGCAATCCTACAGATTCTTTTCCTTTGGAACAAGGTGAATGGCATCTGATTACATATCTATGCTATTAGGCCTCATTTGAATGGCTAGATCTCTTTTTTGTATAGGAATTAATTAGAATTTTGAATGTAGAAGCCCTCTTTTATAAGATTCTGGATTAAACATTTTCTTGCGCTATATTTGTATTGCTCCTTCCTTCTGGTATATTTCACATTGTGACTTAACATTTTAGCAATTGTATTGGACACGCATAGGTTTAAATATACCATAGATTCACTGGGGAAGACTAGGGAGACATCTCGACAAGAAATGGCAATGGGGTAATGTAGGGTGGGGCTAGGTTTGTGGTGTATTGCCCCATCATGTCCCTTGACGGGTGGGAAAAAATAAGGAGGCTCTGGGGAGGTATTGGATTATTTTCTCACCTTTAGGATAGGGTGATACTAATCTGAGAGATGATTGGGCATATGAGGGACAACAATTGATGAGTTCTGGGAGTGTAAAATATTAAAGATGATATGATGTGTTAATATTTTTGGTATTTTTATCTTATTATATTCAACAAATGAAATGAATTATATATATACACATATAAAAGTATTTAAGTAATATAATTAGGGTAGGGGAAGCAAGCCTCCTCCCATCTCCATTTTCTTATCTGACAGGGAAAACCCGCGTAGGGCGGAGAGAGGGTCATACTAGGGGCAAGGGCAGAGCAAATTGACATCCCTTATCTGGAAACGCTAAGTTAACAGTTTAGATAAACTCTACTTTCTGCTAAAAAGTAGGATCATAGCATTCATGATACACTTTAACATATAAGAGTTTTAGAGACAGGTTTTTTTGTCTCAAAAGTATAAATTTTGTTGCAAAAAATATTTAGTGACTAATTGCAGTTGTCGTAAGGACAATCCCTAAAAGATTGTCCCCAAAAAGTCAAAAAAATAAACTTTTATGGACAATTTTGAAAATGTCGCTAATAAATGCAGTTTTAGAGACAAAATAACTTGGTTCCAAAAAGGTTTACTTTTTGAGACAAAACTTGGCGTCTCAAAAGGTTAATAATTCATCAGTTAAATATCCAATTTTGTTGCTAAAAATAAAATAACAACACTTTTGGTAACAAAAATATTGTCCCTAAAAAAATGATTTTTCCTAATTTTTTGTCTCTAAAACCTTAATTTCTTGTAGTGATATTTCGATTCACAATTCATGAATAGATTAATCGAATTAGTGGTGGATTCACGGTTCAATTCATGATTCATGTGATTATTAAAATTGTTGGATTTGACACATTTCAAACCCTTTTTTTACCTTTTTTTGTGAAAATTCTAGAATACAACTGCTAAAAGTGTTTAGTATGAAAATGATTAACATGTTTTTAACCATTTTTCGTATTTTTATGAGAAAAATGTCAAAATAGATATTCTAAAAATGTTCAAGGCTAAAATAGCTTGTACTTATAAATTTTCTATTGTTATTTTGGTAAAATAAATATAGTTTAATTTGATATAGATCAAATCAGTTGGACTCAACAATTCCACTACTTTTTTTTTTCCCCTCTTGTTTTTGAACATTAAGTATACAAGCCACTTTTTGATGTTTAAAGTAAAGGGTTTCTACCCAGTCTCTTTTCTTATTTTACCCTAGGTTTCTAGGTAATTTTTGGATGACTATGATTTTTAAAGAATTTATTCTGATTAAGATTTGGACCTACATCTCTTGGGATGAAGGCAAATGTCTTTCCAATTATAAAGTTTCATATTTGATTTTTACACAGATCAATAGACTTGATTTAACTTAGAGACGAGATAATCTTGTCCATATATAAAAATTATTGTATAATATGTGTCAAAACTAATTTGTTTTATTTTATTTCATAATAACATCATTTTTTTGTAGTTTATGTTGACACTTACTAGTCTTGATTTGATTCAATTCACGATTTGTAAAATTAGGATTTTGATTCACAATACGACTTTTGATTTGATAACTATGACTATGATAGGGTGATTTGCCTACACTATTAGAGTGATTGGGTTCTTATTTTTTTGTCGGACAAGTGATTGGGCTCTAATTAACTCTTTGTTTAGTAGTTCTGGTTTGGTACCAAATGAGTCCTTTAGATAATAATATATCCTTTAGATAATAATATATAAATGGACATCCCACTTAATTTTATAATCTTTATCGGTTGTGGTCTATGCATGTAGTTGTGTATTCACATTGTTTCTTTTATTCTCTAGTTTAATGTGGATTTGGAGAGAGCACCAAACAATTATCTTAAACCATTACCTGTGTTTTATTTTATTTTTTTTTGTCCTCTTGGCTTACAACTCTTTTAACACTTTGTTTGGGAATGTAGTAGAAGAGAAAAGATTGTGTTTCTCTCCCTCTTGTTTGGATAATAGGAGAGAAAAGAAAAGAAAAGAAATGATAATGATAATGATTTATCTACTGTCTTGCTTGGTTAAACTACATAAAAGAAAAGATAACAGATTATTTGATGTTATATTACCAAAATAACCTTTTATAGGTGTCTTTTTTTTATTTCTTCTATATCTAAAGGGACAATTTTGGTATTATAAAAAATTATAATTTGTTAGTTTTTTTTCTCTCCCAATCTCTCCACTTTTGGAGAGGTCAAAATAATGGTTATGAGAGAAATGGATTTCTTTCTATTTATTCCCATTTCACTCCTTTTACTAATCCAAACAGGTGAGAAAAATGCATTTCTTTTTCTTTTTTTTTCCCCTTCCCAAATCACCCAATCTGAACGAACTGTAAGAATTGATTCATGAAAGTTTTAACTGGAACCAAACTTCATTGACTCTAACCTTAGACATTTGAACTTTTCATTGGATTTGTATTCAAAGACAATCCTTGCAAAATTACCCACTACTTGCAAAATATCACATGCCTTCAATATAATCCTAACCCTGATAACCCATTTGGGTGCAGATCCTTGTTTAGTGCTTTAATCTACCCTTGTGAGGGGGAGGCTTTATTTCTCAAGGTAGTCCTAAATTTGTTTAGGTGAATGAAAAAATCTTGTCTATTGATGTATTAAGAAGTTAAATCTTTGCTTTTGTGGGACTACTCGTTGAACTTTGTTTGGATATTTCACCTGTACTTGAGGCAGCAAAAGTTATGCTACCTTATATGAAGATTAGTGTAGTTGTTAGGACCAAGATACCAACTGCTAATTTATGGCTAACCTAAAATCACATATTTTGTCATTTCTTTGATGTTCAAAATATTTGTAGCCTTTTAATTGCTTTGATTTCTTTCCAGGATTGTTGTTTCCTAATTTGCCGTATGAATCTCTATTCCCGGTACAGTTGTCAGTTCATCAGGCAAATTAGTTGTTTAGCGAGGATATTAAAACCAGCACGATACTCTTTTAGAATTTCAGAAAGCTCATATTTTGCTAGAAAGGTCTTTCCCTCATCATTGTTCCAAAATTGTTGGGAACTAAGCAGAACACATTTCCAGATGTCAAAGCAATTTACTTTCTTCATGTATTTCTACATCTTTTCCTGTTTTCAATTCATTATCAATGCCATTGGCATGACAAACATTGTTGTGTTTTTTTTTGTTTATATGGAATTTCAATTGTATTTGGCAGCTTGACAATGCTACGTTTTTTTATTTGAGCAGGAATTCCACAAAAGCAGGATGGCAAGATCATCAATGTTCCCTGCTCCTGCCTATAGTCCGCCAGGGGATTCTTTTAACGAAGAAGTGATCTCTACCGTTGAAAAGTCCATGAAGAAATATACTGACAATCTCATGCGCTTTCTTGAAGGAATTAGTTCACGTCTGTCGCAGTTGGAATTGTATTGCTACAATCTTGATAAATCCATAGGAGAAATGCGTTCTGATTTAGTGCGTGATCACGGGGAGGCGGATCTCAAGCTTAAATCTCTTGACAAGCATCTCCAAGAGGTGAGTTCAACTTTCCACAAATACACTTCTTTTTTTTTCCTCCCCTTTTTTTTCTAGATCATGCATTGATTTTTATTGTTATTAGTAGAAATAAAATTTGGCCCTTTACACTGGGTTTGGTTGAGAGATTTGGAAAGGGAAATGGAAAAGGTAGGGGAAATGTGAATAAAATATACTTACATTTCACATAGTTTTACACACTTTTTCCCTTTCCTTTTCCAAATCTCTTCCCAAATCCCCCAACTAAACACAGCATTAAGGAACTGCCGTGGCAATGATATATTCAGGCAACACTAGGAAAACACTTCCTGGAGGTGATGAATTGATGCTCGAGCCTTAATATGCATGCTGTTTGGCATTGGTAAATTAGTTTTGTGATAGAGTTTCTGAATCTCTATCTGCATTTCTCAAGAGTCTTGGAAGTAACTGAGTGGAAGGATAGAAGCAGCTACTTGTATCTCAATTACAGGATATCTTGGGTTTGAGGTCGAACATAGGGGATGCCATAAATGTATCTTTAAAAATTGGAACCACCATTTTCTTTATTTGACAAGTGCTCTTGTACTGTTTGTAGTAGTTTTCTGGGATTTGAAGGCACAAGATAGTAGGAGGCTTTTATATATTTTAAAAATAAAACAGTGGGGAGTCTTTTTATTTGTCATCCTCTTCTGTTTTTGGTAGAACAAATGGAAAGCCTTTGTTTCTGAGCCTGGTGCCAGTATGGTGATACGAAGAGAGCCTGCTCTGCTGTGTATAATTCTACTTTCACCTGCACTGATCTTTCTTGACTTGCTTTTGTTATATGTTTCTATTTCAACATGTGCATTTATCTTACATTTGTTCACTTCTGCAAGTGATTGAAGCAATCAGTATACCCTTTGTATGGTGTGCACTGCAGGTCCACAGGTCAGTGCAGATCCTAAGAGACAAGCAAGAACTTGCTGAAGCACAGAAAGAACTTGCCAAGCTTCAGCTTGCGCAAAAAGAATCCTCTTCTGCGAGCCACTCCCAGCAGAACGAGGACAGGGCTACACCACCAGCTTCTGATCCCAAAAGGACTGATAACACACCAGACATGCAATTAGCTCTTGCCCTACCCCATCAAGTTGCCCCACAACCACCACTCCCGACCAGACCTGTGGAGCAACAGCAGCCTATGCCACCACCTCCACCACAGAGTGTGAGCCAATCACAGGCATATTATTTACCTTCAGCCCAGATTCAAAATCCACCGGGTCCAGCCCAGCTATCTCAGACTCAATATCTACCATCCGATTCTCCATATCGAACTCCCCAAATGCAGGACATGTCAAGGGTAGCACCACAGCCAGCACAAACTCAAGTGAATCAGGCACCACAGGTGCACCAGTTACCTCAGTATCAGCAGCAGTGGGCCCAGCAGGTGACACCACCACCACAGTCATCTATGCAACAACCCCAGATTAGGCCCATGTCAACAACATACCCTCCTTACCTACCAAGTCAACCTGCAAACCCGTCCCCGCCAGAGACGCTCCCAAACAGCATGCCAATGCAAGTGTCCTATTCAGGAAGCCATGTCGAACCAATGCCTTACGGATACGGTGGGCCCGGTAGAACAGTTCAGCAGCAGCAACAGCAGCCTCCACCTCAGCAGCTCAAGAGCAGTTTTGGAGTACAGCCCAACGATGGATACACGACTTCTGGACCCCACCCTACCCTCTCTCCAGGGAATGCTTATATGATGTATGAAGGAGAAACTGGAAGGGCACATCCTCCTCCCCCTTCTCAACAACCCCCTCATTTTCCTCAAGGCAGTGGCTATCCTCCGACAAGTGTTCCACTTCAGGGTCCACAGCCAAATGCTGGCCCTAATCTTATGGGTCGTCCACCTCAATTCATGCGCAACCATCCCTACAATGAACTGATTGATAAATTGGTGAGCATGGGTTACAGGGGTGATCATGTGGCCAGCGTGATTCAGAGGCTAGAGGAGAGTGGCCAACCTGTTGACTTCAATACCGTGCTTGACAGGTTAAATGGGCATTCTTCTGCTGGGGGTTCTCAGAGAGGATGGTCTGGGTAAACCCCAATTGTTCCATGCTCCAAATCATCATCCATTTGCAGGAAAAACAAACATTGCGTGGTTTTAGTTATCGCATTGTCAAATAAAAGCTGTTGTGATTTGCACTTGGCAGGTTTGGTGTATATGGATTGAGAGGAATGAGGATCATTGTATGTTTGTTATTTCATTCCAATACTTTTGTCGTCAGTTGTTATATACCATGTTTTATATTTTGCAATAGCAAGACGCGTTGTGATTTCTATTGTTGCTATTAGGCAACTGTCATTTTCTTTCAAATTGCATTGTCATCGAGCACTTTACCTATGAACATGTGACGTTAATTATTTTGGTGATAGTATGTAGTGGCTTCCTGTGCTTGAACTCCTGACCTCTTGAGCCTTTAGATGCCCCACTACCAAAAATAATTTTGTTGAGTAAAGAAAATCCTTTTTTTGATTGATTCGTTAATTTAAATCTACTACTTTAATGGTGTTTAAAGCAGTTGAGCATTACATATTGAATGGTTTGGATTTGGTTTTATAGTGAGCTGACAGAGCTTAACAACATCCTCCAGTCCGATTTTGGACTGGAGACAAGCCGGTCTTTGTTAATCCACTTAACAAAATCGAACTCTAGCCACATGCTCAAAGGGGACTGACACGACTCTTGGACATTCCGTACCTTGTTTGGCTGAATTTTAATTATATGGAATGAAAACTCTGTAGTTTTGGTTACTCATCAACCATCTGCAAGGTACTAAGAAGCCATCTATGAACTTTGAAGTCTGATCTTGATTGAATTTTACGTTGTGGGTTTGTGAATTTGGAAGGAAAGAATTTGACACACTATTTATTTATGTAAGAAGAATATAAAGTTAAATTTAATAATTGAGATATTGTTATGAAACATGTATAGGAGACATGAATGATTACAATTAATGTTGTGGGATAGCCATTAGAAATTAGGTTTATCAAAAATGAGTGAGACCCCACTGGAGGTGACCTCCACCACCCCCAGTAAATACTGACTGGTTCAATTTTTTTTTTTTTTTTTGTTCTCCTGTCTTTAACTCCCACGTGTATGTAGGGGTGGTGGGGGTCACTCCCAATGGGGGTCTATATCAGTTTTGCTTTTAGTATAGTAAATGTTTTTACTGTTTCCTACTATTCCATATCATGTGTATTTGTCTATAAAAGGAGATGCAATCCATTTGAAATATCAGAAGACAAAGAAAGAAATGGTGAGAATTATACTAAAATGTATAATTAAATCATTAAAAATAATAATATAACTAGATCTTGAAGATTTATATTTGAAGGTTCCTAAAAAACCAAATAAGAGTTCTTGAATAATTCAATTATCTCTTTATCTTGTGTAAAGTTTATTACTTTATTTGCTTTTACCTGCTTTACATTTTCTTCATTTTATAACAAATATAAAATTTTAATTTGATTTTGAAAGCTTGGTCAAATTCAATGTAAAAATTATTCATTTAAAATCCTTCATACAAGTTGTAGTTTTACAACAGATATTAATAAAATATTTTCTTCCTATTTTTAATTTACTTTTCCATTAGTTTCTCAACCTACTAGCAATAACATAATCTTTTATATTTTTATAAAATTCAACTTTAAATTTGTCTCATTTGAAATGCATCCATTCAAATGGAGCCTTGTTGAATTGCAGGCATAGTCCACATTTTCTCCTGCTCTCGTATGCAGAGCATGTGCCAATTCTCTATTTTGTGTTATCGCTTTTTAACTGAAATAGTTAAAAAATCAAAATACCCAATTGCATTATTCTTTTTATTTTTTTATATATGTTTTTAAAAAAGTTGAAAGATCAATTAAAATATTCACTTCCCAAACGAGCTACCATAAAATGTAATATCTGACATTTTTTTTCCTCTTTACTTTTAATTGATTAATTAATTGGAGAAATTACAAATCTATGTAGAAGATTAAAACTAATTACAAATATATAGGTTATGATTTTTTCTGTAAAAAAAATTGAAGTAAAAGTTGTACCCCCAACTTTTGATAAATAATTTATTCACTTCTCATGTCTTGTAATTTTCCCTCATTAATTGGCAATGAGGGTCAAAAAAGGGTTACTCTTGAATACAAGGACAGTCCTTTTCAACTAATTAACGTAAAGTTGGGGGAATAAAAAAAATTATAACTGAATGAATGAATGAATACGACAAATATAAAATTGATTATTATTAGACCGAAATCCTCTCGATTGTATGGGTGTAATAGAATGGAGATCTCTCATTTCAATTTTAGAATGAAAAGGATTACAATTCGATAATTATTGAGTATTTCGGTAGTATAATAACGTAATGTTTTATGATATTATGATTTGTGAAAAATAATATTATTGTATGTTTTTTTTTTCTGGTTCCAACTTGTCTCATGTTTGAAATCAAGACTGGACCGTCCAGTCCAGCTCATGGGCTCATATTTGAGCCCCTTTTCAATAATCTGAATCGTTCAATGTGTAGAACTCGTCGAGTACTACATCCTCACAAACATCACGTTGATCGGATATCAATAACTATTTGATCGGATTATATTTCTGTCAACCGTTTATTTTTTAACAGTCAATTTTTTTGTACAAATCTGATCCGATCAAATAACTATTAATATCCAATTAACGTGATATTTTACAAAAATATAGTACTCCACAAATTCTACATATTAAACGATTTGAATTATTAAAATGAGTTTAAAAAATGAACCCATAAACCAAAACTAGACGGTCTAATCTTAATTTTAAATATGAAAGAAGTTAGATTTTATATATATATATATATATATTATAAATTATAGTATGAACTGTTGAATTGTATTAAAACGCGCATTTATACCCCCGAGTTGCTGTTGCTGCCAATTGGCGACCTTGTTAAGGGACAAAACTGTCTAAATCAAAGGTTTTGGATTTTCGTCCAATACGGATGTATTGTTTCCTTCAACTTTGAAGTGTTCTTTGACTATTTCATAACTTTGTATTCAAGTTTCACATTTCCATTTTCGGTGTCTTGTCAAAGATAAAATTTTGGTTAGTTCTATTTAGAGGTGAGCAAACTTTGACTCCGGCTGGAATTAGGTTGTGCTTGCATTATATAAGAGGGAGATTTTATTTACACTCGAAAACTAATTAAATATTATTAATTTTCAGTATATTTTATTTAATTATTTTAGGTTTTATGTTACTTTCAATATACCTTATAATTTTTTTCGAATTATCCTTTACATTAAAATAAGAACAAAACCACCATGTTCAAACTTACAATACCGAACAATATTGTTTAGTTCGGACTTTTAGATCTGAACATGTTAATTTTGTTTAGTAGTGTATTGCCGAACAAAGTGAATTTATTCGGATCTAAAAATCCAAACAACAATAATGTTAAACAGGTTGAATATTCATTTTTACGTAAAAAAAAATGCAAAAATCAATAATTTTACATCTATATTTATGTAAATACTTACTTCTTCTTTGATAAGTTATTTCAAAAAAAAAAAAATCACTATTATTTTCATCCATTGTTTGGTTTTGTTCGAACTTTTTTCTATTCGCAAGGATAATAAATAATGATGTTCGTGATAAAGGTGAGTTTTGGTGGGGATAGTTTGGAGTTTTGGAGTGAAAAAGAAGAATGAGAGAAAATAATTGAAACTTGTGCAAGAATATAAAGAATACGTATATATGATTAGGGTGTATCATGATAAAATAATAATATTTTATTTTAAGATTTAATATATGTTGTCCTTATTAGTAAATTTACATTAGGATATAATAGGAATTAGAATTTTTAAATTTTAATTGAACATATTTAATGATTTTTTTGATGTAAATAGAAGGGAAAATTATTTATAAGTCCTATTAAGGAGATTTATGTTACATATGGTCCTACTAAAAAACTTATGTTCCCATAAGTCCTGTGGGAAGTTTGTTGACACATTTACTCTCAATATTAGTTGTTAATATCATAAATAATAGTAAAACCATATATAGGAAATTGATATAAACGTAACGTAACGTGACACCTACATAAACGTTACGTGACACCTATACGTAACGTGACATCTACATAAATGTAACGTGACATCAAAATAAAAAATATTATAAATTATTACATTAAAAATAAAAAATTAACTAAAGTAGTCAATTGGACAACCACGCCTGGATCATGCCATGATGCCAACCCATAAAACAAAGCATAGCCGGGGACCACAGTACTCTCTTTCAGCTTTAGACCATTAAACTTTGCAAAAGCTATGCACATAATATCTTTGAAACCGACTAATTGGAAGATGCACGGAAAAAATATGCAAAAGTTAAAAAATGACGAGATTCATGAAAATATTCACGATTACGACTGCAAAAGGCCAATTAGCTTCTGAATAAAAATAAAATAAAATTCATATATGCGTGAATGAACAATGAAATTCACTGCGATTTTGAGAGAATTTTGTCATGTATCAACTGAGGAGCGACAAAGAGTTCTAGAGAGAGAAACCGAGAAAGAAGGGGGTTAATATACGAGTAATTCACTGTGATGATGATCAAATTTGGAACTTGCATGGTGGAGATTGTTGCGACTGTGAGAATTTCGAGCAAACAGTAAATTTGAAAGAAATCGAAGGATATAAATCAAGCAAAGAACTTCAAAATCTACCAAACTAATGAAAATCTACGCCAAAATTCAATTATCTCTGCCATGAAGAAAGCACAAAACTCTACGGTCACCTAACATTTTCACATTCAATTTAAAAAAATAAAATTTATTAAGTTTGCGAAACGTAACGTGACATGTTACGTTACGTTTATGTAAGTATCACGTTACGTTTATATAAGTGTCACATTACGTGTATATAGGTGTCACATGTTACGTTACGTTTATGTAAGTATTACGTTACGTTTATATAAGTGTCACATTACGTGTATATAGGTGTCACGTTACGTTACGTTTATGTAGGTGTCACGTTACGTTCATATTGGTGTCACGTTACGTTACGTATATATAAATGTCACGTTACGTTCATATTAGTGTCACGTTACGTTACGTATATATAAGTGTCACGTTACGTTACGTTTATGTAAGTGTCACGTCACGTTACGTTTATGTAGGATCTTGTGGAATACATTATTATGAAAATAGGACTTGAGACTCTATAAAAAATTACACAGGACTTAGCCTAGCATAAGTGTCTGAAAAATGACTTATAAATAAGTCTTCCTAAATAGAATTCCCCATTAAAAGGATATAGGTCATTTAAAATCCGACCGAGCATGATATTGGACCTTACCTAAACCATCTCAAATCCAATCCTTAAAAAAAATTAATAATAATTAAATTAAATTTTGACTTTGCCCACTTAACCCAATAAATATAAATTATTATTTTTTACATTATTTTTATTCATTTTAAATGGACATTAAAATAAAAGAGAGAGCTTTAGTAGTAGAGAAGAGAAAAAGAGAAAAATCTTTATGAAAACTCTTCCACTAGGCGACAAGTAAGCCACACCATCTCTTCTTCTATTTTCTTTTTCAAATACATGTTATTAGAGATTTAAAATCATATTTTTCAAATGTGTTGTAATGATGTTCATGTGTTCAAAGTTGATGAATTGGGTTTTGATCTTTCTTCTACTCATATTTCCTCTTAATATATGCAAAACTATCTTTTTCTTTCCATATCTCACATCATTTCCAAAGGCAAACCATCACTCTAAAAATATGAGTTATTGATACATTATTTAGTATGTTTTCATCACAAAAGAAGTGAAAATTTTCTCTTAGTTGGCTTTTTTTCTCCTCATCAATCTTCTTATTTTAAGTATTATGCATGAAAAACCTATTTTACAGCCAATTTTCGAAAATTCTAGAAAAATGTGGAAATATTTCTTGGACCTTGGTTTTATGTCAAAAACTTCCTTAAAGAGTTAGCTTTTAAGGAAAATTGGTCTCATTGAAAAAGAGTGAGCGGTTTGAAAGAACATCCAATTTTCGTAACGGTTGACGAATCTGGACAACGCTGGAGTGTTTCTTATATAACTAAAAATCTAGAAAAGCTATTCCATTTCTGAAAAATATTTTGAAAACTAGATAAAAATTCTACAAATCATAGGAAGGCTAGGCTTAGGAAAAATATGAAATGATCCCTTTGATTTAAATCTTTAAATGGTACTGGATTTGAAAATTTAGTTTTGCATTGGTATTCTAAGCTCCTGTTTTCATGAATATGCTTATTAGTATATAATTATGTCTTGTTATGATATTTCATGTGTTATGGTTATATTCCTTATCTTCTTCATTTGATGACGCTCATGCTTATGTGGATATTACTATCTTATTAAATTGTTCTAACTTTAATATAAGACATCTAACTCAACTAAAACCTTAATTGGGGTGGTATTGGGTTTTCGATCACTTGAATAATGAAGATATGGTAATGTGTTATGTATGGATTGATAGGAAGTGCTCCCTAATTAAATGTTAAGTCTTGCACAAGCAGTTATCGTATAAACCCTAGAATAGAACGGACGTATTCGAACTCTTTGTGATGGTTTGATTTGGCAAGATAAGATTGGGTGATTATTGAATGATTATCATGCTTTATTATTTGTTTGTTATAATTGTGATAGTGTATTGGATTGGGAAAAATGGACAGGATGTGTGTGCATTTACTGTGCATTCAAAGCTTATGGCATTCCATGCCAAGTATTGAAGACTATTAGACCGGTCAAAGGCAAAGCTGAAGTGTTTGAAAACGTATGGCTACCCTATGAGAGTTAGGAACTAGTTTTGTAAATACGTTTTGAGATTGTAAGTGATTAATCCCTTGTTGTATTTAAGACATGATTTGTAATTATTATATATATATATATATATATCATTTGTAACCAATTCTTATACTCCGTCAACTCATGTCGGCCTTATGTTAATACTTTGTCAAGATCTATCAAAAAGGTAACTTTGCTATCTAAGTGGTTGGACTTAGAAGGAAGGCTACATTGACTTGTTCAACCTTCCTAAGATCTTGCTTGATTATTAGCCAAAAGACTCATTAGTGACGTTTCATACTCTTGTAACCTTAGATAAACCCTGTATTTATTTGTTAATATATCCTCTGATATTCCCGATTTTTTGGGCATCGCAACCTACATATTTCTTGTTTGTTCCCTTTCTTGGTTTTGCAAAAAGACAGGTTTTACTAGGCCTGGTTGGTCGGTCGATTAGCTTCTTTTGGACAAGACAGTGTCATCTTCTAATGTCGACCAACTATCGGTGGTTTCCAAGGCACAAAAAGCTTTTCTTTTGTTTATTTTATTTTGAGTGTTTTGTGAGATTTTTATTTTGTTGTAATATTTTTTTCCTTCCTTTTTTATTCAGTTTGTAATTATTTATTCAATGTATTGTAATAATTCCCCGCCCGCTTCTTTATATCCCGTTCTTTTATTTACTTTCCTTGTTTGTGAATAAACATCATATTTTATTGTTTTTCATCCTATCTATGCTTTGCATTCATGTTTCATGAATTTTGATTTGGCTTAATTTATATTTGTGGGTTTAATCAATTCCTATGTGATTATGTGTGCTACCTCATACTCTTGAGATGATTCGCATGTCATATCTTAGAAGCCAAATCTTTAGTTGCATCTCATGTATGAATTGCATTAGGACTTTTTATAAGATCGTGCATATTTTGTTAACTTTGTTTTGTAGCTGTTTGGGGGACATCGGTAAATATATAAGTTTTTATGCTTTAGCATCTCGTTTTTATGTGATTTTCTTGCTATGTTTTAGCATCCTACCATGTGACTACTTCCTTACTTGATATAACTGTATGAATGCCAGTGGATGGAGGTGGTGTTGCTTAGGTTGGAATAATGTTGATTTTCATTGTTTATAAACTCAATTTCTTTGGTTTGTACATCTTCAAAACACTTTCAGACACGTGTAATCACGTTGTTTCAAAATGAATGACATAGTCTATACTTGTATGCTTCACATAGTAAATTGTAGGATTTATTTAATAATCAGAATATGAACATATAAAGAAAATAAATTTTATATCATGGTTTAATAGAGGCCGATCTTTGATCGGTTGAGCGGGGATGCTCATTAATGACCTTCCGCTCTTATACCTAAGGTTCCAAGCCAAGCATCCTTGGTTAAGATAAACAGTAGCTTTGGCACAAATCACGAGTTTCCTAATTTTTCTAAAAATATTAGGTGGCGACTCTTAGATCTGGTGCTGCAGTTTATTATTTTATAAAGATTTTCTATTAAAATGGATTTTCTACTAGATCAAAGAAGTCGAAAGTCTGAACTGTTTAACGCACATGGGTACTCCTCGAGTGATAGTATAGTTTTTGGCAACTCTGTTGGGACTTTATGAAACCTTGATTCGAACTCCATGATATGACTTTTATTTTCAATTATATGTTTATTGCATTGCATCCATTGGTGCACTTAAAGTCCCTGTGTTGCCCAAATACTGGTTGGAGCACAAACAAGCTTTTGTGAACTATACATATCTCTATGTTACTTTGGAGACCTTGTGCTATAACCTTTTGAAATCTGTCAAAAAGGTAGCTCTTCTATCTAAGTTTCTCAGACTTCGAAGAGAGGCTATATTGACTCTTTTGATTTCTTGGGATCTTCATTAGTTATGACCCAAAGGACTTTTTGGTAACGTCACCTTGATTTTAACCCCCTAGAGTAAAGCCAACCTTGTATATATAGTAAGCTATAGTACCTTCCAAAATTAGGACAAGGTGCTCTCACATTTCTAGAATGTATGATACTACTTGTTTGAATAGTGAAACCCTAGATCATTTCAAAGTTAGAACAGGGTAACCCTACCCCCCATAGAGGTGTTTATTCTCTTTCCTACTATGTGCAATGTATGGGATCTATTCAGGGGTTCTCAAATTCGAATGAGTGGTTCAAGAATTTTAGTTTGTGGGGTTGAGTTCAGTTTTTCGATGGGGCATATAATGATCAATTGTCCGCATTAAGCCAAAGTGCTATCGAAATTCTGATTAGGGGTTTTGTTTTTGGTTTTCTTTTTGCTAAGTTGTTGTAGCACCATAGCTTCAGAAAAGTCTAATATCCCACAAAGTCTACCAGTGTGAATCCCTAGAACTTATGGGATATCAGACCGTTTCTGTGATCAAGGATGGACCACCTGTGAATTGTAAGAATTTCATTCTAGATGTTGTTGATGGCCTGCACTTTAAATATTGAGAATGGTTTTATTCTAAGTTCTAAATTGAATGTTGAGTCTGAGTTTGGTTTCATCCAATCTGTAGAGTTGGGATTAGGTTTGAGCCATTCCAGCAAGTCTAAAGTTGATTTCAAGAGTGCTAAGCTAGACATCTCTGTCCTGTCTAGGTCTTCTTTGTTGTTTTCTTTTGTCTATTGTCGATACTGAGTCAATCGGAGTTTCTTGTGAATAAAAGTGTCATAGATTCTGCCTACTTCTCTGTGCCTTTAGTTCAGTGCCTTGACCAAAAATTTTCAAACTTTTTCCAAAACTTCAGATGAAAATGAAGAGGAAGAAATTTCTTGAGATTTAAAAAAATTGATCGACTGGAAGGAAGAAAGGCGTATTAAGCTCTTGATGGATGAGATCATTTCTGCTAACGCAGGGAATTAAGAATGATCCTTGTGATAACTGCATTCCGTGGCATGCCGTTAATCTTTAATTATACTTGTGATTATGTGCTTAACATGATTTTGGATGCTAAGCATATAATTATTGTAGACACCCCATTTTTTACCGCCTTTAAGACTTGGGCGCTACTGATAGTTTACATGGTGATGGAAGGTATGCAATACAAAGGGTCGATTTCTTCGGCGAGAGGAAAGTCAAATACAAACCTCACACCCCATTTTGGACCAAAGCTATTTTGGATGGTTCTTGGAACTTAAAACCCTCTCTTTCAAAATATTTTTGAAATAAAGTTCCTACGATGTTCCGAGGCTCGCATTTTGTCAAATGTTGCGCTTTTCGGTAAACCGAGCAAGGACAAAGTAGAAATGAATGAAAGAGAGATGAAATCTTTGAAAAATCTTTCAAAACACCTTGTTTAGGGGTTTGGAGTTGAATAAAAGAGGGAAAGAGGGAAGAAACCAAGTTGGGGAAGAAGTTGGGCATAAATTGCTAAGAGAGAGTTGAGCGGTCCTAGCTAAATCAGGCCTATTTGTCTATACACTTGGATTTAAGCTATGAGGCCACCCCCGTTGGAAATAAGACTTTCAGGGCTTCATTTTACACTCAAGAATCTCCTAAAGCCGAGTCCGGATAGCGGAGATATGATTGGTTGAAGTTGGGCATCATTCCGGTTGGACTGAAACTATGCAGTCTTCACTAAAAAAGGTATATCTCTTAGCACACATGGAATTTTGAGGTGAGGCTACCAAATTTGGAAAGAATACTTCCGGGGCTACAGTTTAGGCCCAAGAATGACCCGAAAAGGAGTCCAAATGAAGGAATTAGGCTTTCTTCAAGTCAGGGACCAGGATTGATTTTTGCCATAAGCCTCTATGGCACTGCATCGGCCACAATTTGATCTTAGCAGCTATATGTCGGCCAAAAATGAACCTTATCAGCCACAAATGGTGGCCGATCGGCACCAAAGATGGCCGGTCGACCAAAAGTGTCCAGAAAGCCCATAATTGACAGATATTTCTCCTCTAGCTGTTTCTAGCTTCTGCCACCTGTCCCAAATCAGATATTTTCGACCAAGCTTGATATTTTGGCTATATAATGAAGCCTTATATCTCATTTTCAAGGGTTATAACATTTAGAGAACATTTTTTGCAAAAGGTTTGGGAGCTTCTCACTCTAGAACCTCTCTTTCTATAATCCTCTATTGAGCATTTGTGCTAGAAGGCTTACATACAACCATTTTCAACCCATCAACCCTTGAGAAGAGTTGATCACCATTGGCTTGAGGTCCCTTGGAACCTATTTTTGGGCTGATTGAAGGATTTTTTGGCTCAGATTTTGGCTGGTTTTGCTGCTGTCCTTCATGGTTCTTCAAGGGTAAACACTTGCTCCTTTAAACCTTTACTTTGCATGCTTGTTTTACCACTTTGTAAACTATTTTTGGCTTGGTTTTGAAATAAAGAAAACTCTGTTTTTCAGTTCTAAAAGTGATGGTTTAGGCCTATTTTGTATTAGGGGGTTCTCTCTCCCTTTTGTTCCTTAGCTTGTATAGCTTTTAAGCCATCTTCTAAGGCCTTTCAAAACAACTTTTCCTGGCCTTTTAACCACTGAAATCCAAAGGATTTTCAGTGGTAAAAACCTTATTTTGAGGTCCCAAATGGGTGGGGGTTGTCCCCCCTCCTCTTCTCTTGTTTGCATGTCTTATTGGCCAACCAAATGAGCATGTGTTTTTACTTCTTTATGGCTTTGTTTAGGCTCATTTTTGTGACTTATCAGACCTTCCATAACTCTCTTTTTGGCTGTCTTGGTCACCTCTTGCATGCTTATTGCACTTGTAGTGTAAATCCTCTTTGCTAGCCTTGTTAGCTCTATAAAGTAGCATCTTTTTTTGGCTTATGTTAGCTCTTTTCAAGCATGTTTTTGTGACTTTTTGGGCCTTCTCTAACTCTGTTTTAAGCTGGTTTGGTTGTTGCTTGCATGCTCCTTACACTTGTAGTGTAAACTTGCACACTAGCCTAACATGCACCTTGTGTTTGGACCATCATTCTTGCATGTTTTGACTTAACTCCAAGAAGCTTTTGGCCATGTTTTACCATGCTTAAGGTCTGATTTGTATTGTTTTTGTCATTCATACATTGCTTTGTATAGCCATGGTTCATTCTAGGTTGTTAGCTTTAAGTTTCCAAGTCACTAGCATGCATTGCTTGGGCCATGTACATGATTTGGAATCATTCAACATGATATTTCAGAGTATAAAGCATTGCCATACACTTACATTTGTCACTCTTTCCATGCTTTGAAGAGTTGGCTCTTTATGCCTTAAGAATGAGCCATTGTGTATGCCACTTTGCCTAAGCTTGCGAGCTGCCATATCAATGTGTATTTGGTCTTATGTTTTCATGATGTAGCTCTGATTTTTGTTGTTGAAGTCATCTCGTGCTTGGTCTTGGTAGGTGTAGTGTAATCCTCCATTTTGGTCTTGCATGCTCGTTGTTTTAACCCTTCATACTAGCATGTTTTAGCTTTGATCAGTGCATGTTTTAGACTCGTATTGGCATGCTCTAGGGCTGTTTTGGGTTGTGTTGGCCATATATTTCATATATTGCATAGCTATGGTGTAAATACTTTGGCTGGCCTTAAGCTTTAAGCCCACTAGCATGCTTTGTTTGTCATGTGTGCATGATTTGGCATCATTCCTTATGTGATTTCAGAGCCTACTTCATTGCCACACTCTCACATTTCATACTCCTTCCATGTGCTTGAGAGTTGGTGCCTTCATGCTTTGTTTGTGAACCAATTGACATGCATGCTTGCATTTGTTCTTAGACCTCATTTTCAACATGTTTTGACCATGGCTTTTGGCATACATGAAGCTTATTTATGGTTGGTTTGGTCCATTGAATATGGAATTGCATGGTCCTTACCATTGCATGTTGTTTGCATTGTTGCTTGCTTGCATGCATTGCATTGTATTTGGCATACATGCATTGCATTGTGTTTGGTTTGGGGTGTTAAAACAAATACGAGGACCGAGGGACGTTTCGTACTCGAAGTGACGAAATGTGCTTCAATCCTCGGTCACCGACACTCTTGATCCAACATGATAAAGTATGAGGCATTTGTGTGTTTTTGTGCATTCATTCCATATTGATATGTGCAATTCGGCCTTTTTGGCCATTATGCATCGAAATGTGTGATTGATGGCTCGAGAGTCGAACACTACACTCCTTTGAGTTCCAAACATGACAAGGGGTGTAGTTGCACAACATTATCTTGCAAATGTATTGCCATGCCCTTGTTTGTCCTCTACTGCAGCAAAAAGAGCAGTCTGCAGGAAGAGATGGCCAATCGACTATCTGCAGTGCCTATCGGCTAACAATTTTTGGCTAATGGATTCATAAGTGGTCAATAACTTATTTTCCTTGGCCAATGGCCATACCATTTGGCCGATGGACTTTTAGAGTGTCCATGGGGTGGTTCAGAGGCATCACAGAAGCTAGCATAGTTTTCAGAGGAGCATAAGTGTGCAAATAGAGGCAACATGGGGCATGGCAACGGATTTCTGAGCGAAGCCGATCGAGCATGCATTTGTCCCTCCTCTTGAGGCCGCTTTAACTGTTTTGTAACTTAATTAATTTGCTTAAATTAGTTAAGAGTTTTGTAATAATTAATTAGCTTGTTAGTTAGTTAATTAGATGGTTTGTATTATTTATTCGGACCCTCCATCGAGAGGGCGAATTTTGTAATAAGTGTGCGTGAGTGTGTGAATGTCTTCCAACCCCATGTATTTCTCCCTTTTACTTATCCGCTTTCAGTGGTTAGTTTTAAGTCATATTTCAATTAGCATTCCTATGCTCGCATGTTTGTGATGGGTCGTTGAACACACCAAAATATAATCACTAAACTATACCAAATTCTATTAGAACAATGGCAAGTCCAGGTATTGATCCACAGGGACTATTGTGAAATTAAACTAATTTAATTGCCAAATTCCTAAATTAATTTTGATAAAAAGATTGGTTGTTTATAACCTAATTTAAAAACGAATAAATTAAACTAAGGAATTAAATTATCAAGAATAAATGAAATAGGGTTTACTGAATTGGGAGAAAATCCTAGGGTAGAGAATTCGCCACTAACCATATAATTAGGGTTTCCAATTGAAATCAATTATGCTATGATTTGAACGGATTAATGCTTCGCAACTACAAGCTCAAAACATTTAACAAGAAGATTATCACATTCAATGTACGAGCACGAACCATCTCAAGTAATACGAATCGTTCACTCTAAACTAGGGTAGTGATACGACTCGTTCCTCGTAGTATGGTTCGTCTCATACCTTGAATGTGAAGGAAAAGAAAACAATTGTATGGATAACATTCAACAATCACAGAAAGTCAAATGTTCGAAGGAATAATGAAAATTATATAAACGAAACTTCTAAATCACCATACAAATGTTCAAACCTTTACATCATTTAAAATCAAAAAGAAAACTACATAATTACATGGCTAGGGTTTCATCAAAACCCTAGAAAAGACGACTAGCCACTCATGGAGGAGTGGAAAGAGGAAGATGAAGAAGGAACTGCCATGGGAGACATCTTGGAGCGTTTGTTTTCCCTTTCTTCTCCAAACCCTAGCCTCTCTCTTTAGGTCAAAACAATTTTAGAACCCTAAAAAAGCCTTTTCCTTTTCTTTTTATACTTCTACTCACTTCCAAACAGGTTTAAAACATCGGTTTGACTTTTTCAAAAAAAGTCAACTCTCTCCAAATTTTGTCTTTTTGCCCATTTTATGCTCCGATGATGTACAACCTGATTGACATTCAACACACATAAAGTATATGGTTTGACCAACAAGTGAAGTTAAGAGATTCTAATTAACGGCCTTAATGATGTACATTTCGGCCTTAATCAGTTTGCATCCATTCATCAGTATTGCATGTACCGGGCTTGGCGCATCATACAAACTGCATTGTATTTCAATACCGATTTGAATACATGATTATCAAGTGGCATTTCATATTCCATCTTAGAATAGTCATGCCTATTTCTAATTGCATTTTGCATGTGTTGGATTAGCCATCTTAACATAAACTAGGATCATGCATGATTTCTAACTAGTTGTTGTTTTGGCTCGGAGTACTAGGTAAGTTTTTACGCTTTAGCATACTGCATGTGTGTTAGTGATTGCCATGATAGCATGCTTGCCATGAGGCTAATTGCTTATTTGATATAACTTCCTGAATGCCTGTGGGTGAAGGTTGGATTACATGAATTGGAACAATTCATCAAAATGCGAGTTTTAAGCCCACTTGAGAGTGGCAAAATCATGTTTTCTAAGCCCACTCGAGAGTGGAAAATCCACGTCTAGCCTACTTGCGAGTACCACCTTCAAATCATTTTCAAACAAACATGAGATGTTTTGTTCCAACTTAGGCGATCTAGTCTATACTTGTGTGTTGTGCGCATCACATAGTAATTCTAGGCTAATAACCAGAATAAGAACACATGTGTTTTCAAAAACAAGATATCATGTTAGTAAAAGCTGATCTTTGATCGGGCGAGCGGAGGTGCTCATTGCATGACCTTCCCCTCTCGTACCCAAGTTTCCGAGCCGAGGCAACTTTGGTGATGACGGACACGTGGCCTTAGGCACGAGTCAGGGTTTCCTAAATTTCCCAAAACAAAATATTTAGGTGGCGACTCTATATATGGCAAAGCAGTCTATGTTTGGCACTTCTTTATTAAAAATCAGTTTTCCAAAACGATTTGTCGGATTTGGACTCTTTGGTGATTTATCGATTTTGCATTGCACTTTGCGAGATTAGATTCAGAACTGTGACTTTGAGTCCGAACTGTAATAAGCCCAATGAAAAAAACGGATTTTCCGCGCCATTTCGCACGAGGAGCCGGGACGTTCGGGCACGTCTACAGTTTCTGGCGACTCTGCTGGGAATTTAGAGAACTTAACTCGAACTCATGATATCTTGTTTTGACTACACTTATGTGTCTCTTTGCATTGCATTTGCATTGGTGCATCTAGGACACCATGTTTGCCGTGTGTTATTCCTGAACGATTTGCTGGAGGCTCGCTTTGAGAAGCGTACCATAAGGCTGACCGGTTGCGGGCTCTGCCATGATGGGAACACAAACCCCAGTTTTACCGGGGCACCCTTTTTGTTCATTTGACCTAGTGCATATCGGAATCCATAGTGACCATTCCAAGCTAGGACAGGTTGCTCACCCGATTGTAGGTTGTTTGAAACCGCTACGTGCGTAGTGAAACCCTAGTTCTTGACGAAACTAGGACAGGGAAACCCTACCCCTCCATAGGGGTGTTTTGGCTCTCACTTGCTTGCTATGTGCTTTTAGAGTGCGCCTTTACAGGAATGCACGTATCAGTTTGTAAGTCTGAGTATCAGGCCTAAGGGCATCAGTATTTTGAGGGAATCAATTTTACCTGAGGGTATCAGTTTACAGGGCAGAATTTTTGGCAGAATTTAGTAGAGAGCACACTTATTCAACTATGCTCAAATCTGTTCTGGTAAAATTGGGCTGAGATGCTGTCTGTTTTCTCTTTTGCTAGGTAGTCTTCGAACCATAGCTTCAGAAGGCTCCAATATCTCCCGGGTACATTGGACTTGTGCTGATAGACTTTGTCAAGTCAGAGATTCAGTTCAAGGGCAACCAGTTTTTCCTTCGCCAGTGGTAAGGCAAAGAAGGGCCAGACAGGGCTCATTGGTTCATCTCGATCCGGTCAATACCACATCATCAATGCCAGACCGTGATGGCACAGGGTTCGAAAGAATTTGTGGCCATGATAGCAGCATTAAACCAGGGAATTGCCGTGCAAGATGAGACCATTACTGAAACACAACGCCCATCTGGGGCATCTGCCTCACATCCAGCTCCAGTGGCAAAATCATGTTTTCTAAGCCCACTCGAGAGTGGAAAATCCACGTCTAGCCTACTTGCGAGTACCACCTTCAAATCATTTTCAAACAAACATGAGATGTTTTGTTCCAACTTAGGCGATCTAGTCTATACTTGTGTGTTGTGCGCATCACATAGTAATTCTAGGCTAATAACCAGAATAAGAACACATGTGTTTTCAAAAACAAGATATCATGTTAGTAAAAGCTGATCTTTGATCGGGCGAGCGGAGGTGCTCATTGCATGACCTTCCCCTCTCGTACCCAAGTTTCCGAGCCGAGGCAACTTTGGTGATGACGGACACGTGGCCTTAGGCACGAGTCAGGGTTTCCTAAATTTCCCAAAACAAAATATTTAGGTGGCGACTCTATATATGGCAAAGCAGTCTATGTTTGGCACTTCTTTATTAAAAATCAGTTTTTCAAAACGATTTGTCGGATTTGGACTCTTTGGTGATTTATCGATTTTGCATTGCACTTTGCGAGATTAGATTCAGAACTGTGACTTTGAGTCCGAACTGTAATAAGCCCAATGAAAAAAACGGATTTTCCGCGCCATTTCGCACGAGGAGCCGGGACGTTCGGGCACGTCTACAGTTTCTGGCGACTCTGCTGGGAATTTAGAGAACTTAACTCGAACTCATGATATCTTGTTTTGACTACACTTATGTGTCTCTTTGCATTGCATTTGCATTGGTGCATCTAGGACACCATGTTTGCCGTGTGTTATTCCTGAACGATTTGCTGGAGGCTCGCTTTGAGAAGCGTACCATAAGGCTGACCGGTTGCGGGCTCTGCCATGACGGGAACACAAACCCCAGTTTTACCGGGGCACCCTTTTTGTTCATTTGACCTAGTGCATATCGGAATCCATAGTGACCATTCCAAGCTAGGACAGGTTGCTCACCCGATTGTAGGTTGTTTGAAACCGCTACGTGCGTAGTGAAACCCTAGTTCTTGACGAAACTAGGACAGGGAAACCCTACCCCTCCATAGGGGTGTTTTGGCTCTCACTTGCTTGCTATGTGCTTTTAGAGTGCGCCTTCTGAGAATGCACGTGTCGGTTTATAAGTCGATCGTCGAGCCTAAGGGCATCAGTATTTTGAGGGAATCAATTTTACCTGAGGGTATCAGTTTACAGGGCAGAATTTTTGGCAGAATTTAGTAGAGAGCACACTTATTCAACTATGCTCAAATCATTACGGTAAAATTAATTTGAGATCTTTCTGCTTTTCTCTTTTGCTAGGTAGTCTTCGAACCATAGCTTCAGAAGGCTCCAATATCTCCCGGGTACATTGGACTTGTGCTGATAGACTTTGTCAAGTCAGAGATTCAGTTCAAGGGCAACCAGTTTTTCCTTCGCCAGTGGTAAGGCAAAGAAGGGCCAGACAGGGCTCATTGGTTCATCTGATCCGACAGTCACCAGTCACATCATCAGCAGACCCGTGATGGCACAGGGTTCGAAAGAATTTGTGGCCATGATAGCAGCATTAAACCAGGGAATTGCCGTGCAAGATGAGACCATTACTGAAACACAACGCCCATCTGGGGCATCTGCCTCACATCCAGCTTCGGGACCCCAGCCGAACTTTGACCCACTTCCGCCAACTGAAGATTTGCAGGGTCTAGATCCTCGAGAAGGGTTAGCTCAAGCCTGAGTTTTCAGATCCCTGGTGCAGCCTAATGAGAGGCTTTATCCCCTTGATGCTAATGAGTTCAATCCGACTGCAGTGAAAATTGTGAACCTTGAGAAGCAATTCAAAAAGGCACAAGGCCTTAACTCCATTCCAGACATTGAGGATGGGTATATCGAGGCTGCCGTACGACTCCTAGACAGATTCAAAATGCCATATATTGACCGTTTTGATGGGTCTGGAGATCCTATGGTACATATCCGGCTTTTCTTGGATGTCCTGAAGCTGATGGGTCTGACTAAGCCACAAAAACTCTCTCTGTATGGAAGAACCCTATCCGGTGTAGTAGCCGCTTGGTATGCAAAATTGGAGGATAAAGTGAAGCAAAACTGGGAAGAATTGGCTGAGGCCTTTGTTGATCAGTATTCTTACAATACCCAAGTTGAAATGACCACCCAAGAGCTAGAAGCTATCCACCAGAATTCTACAGAGCCTTTTGTGGAATTTGTTGCGAGGTAGAGAGCAAAGGCAACACAGATGACAAATCGCCCTTCTGAAAGGGATCAAGTGTGGATAATGGTGGGAAACCTCGAGCATGATATGTTGCAAAAGTTGATAGTTGCTCCACTATTCACTTTCAAAAGTTTGCATGAACTGGGTGTTCAGATCAAGAATGCGTTCAACACAGGGATTATTCCCAGAACAAATGAACCAACAAGGAGGGTGATTTCCGGGAGTACCAATGCTGGAAGTAGCACTATTCCCGAACCCACTGAAATCAATACAGTCGCCACAGCCGACCCTTTTGCCAAACCAAGCCTACAAATAACCAGCCTAACCCGAGCTCAGGATAGAACTTTCACTCCCCTCTCTATGAGCCTAACCAGCGCACTAAAAGTCCTGATAGAAAGAGGGTATCTCAAACCCCTCAATCCTCAACCTCTACCTGACCCACTCCCGGCCAGACATAACCCCACCAAGTACTGCGTGTATCATCAGCAGCGCGGTCATGGCACCGATCGTTGCTACCGCTTTCGTCATGAGGTCCAGAATCTCATCGACAACTGGACGATAACTCCACCTCCAAACCCCAATGACCAAACATCTCCTCCCTACCTCAACCTCATCCATATACTGTCGTCCACCTATGACCCCAGTATATACCTCAGCCCAGCCCATTTACCCAAGCCTGCGATGTTCATTCCAGTCAACATGGACTTATGCATGATAAATGCACTCAAACCGCAATCACCCCAAACCCATGAACCCACTACTTCTGAGCTGATGAGAATGATTGAAGATCTTCAGAGAACTGTGGCAGATCTGGCCTTCAGAATATTGGCTCCGTCATCGACCACATCACAGGCCAGAAGTTTCAGCCTAAAAGGCTCCTTGATCTTGGGGCGAGCTGCAATTGAAAAGGATTAACCTGAATCCATCTCAGATTTGGGTGGTGGCATGTCAGCAATAACCGGGCTTCACTCTAATATAGCGACCCAATCCTTTGGCCAAGTTGAGGCAAGTGGTAAGAACAAGGTAGGGGCAGGCATTGATCCCCATGAACACCTTCTGTGGGCTGTTGAGGCTTTAAAAGCAGAAGGGCTGAACAAACAGCAAGTGCTCGCAGTTGTTGCAAAGACTGTGGTTGACACTTTTGCCACTCAAGTTTGGGGCAATCTGAATCAAAAAGCAAGCCGAGAGAAGGGCTGTCGTACCAGAAATGTTCCTCTCAGCTCTAAACCTATACTCGGAAGAGATCAGCAAACTCGGTCAATGCTTATTAATCCCTTTGCTGGTGCATCCAGTAAAAAATCACAAACCTCGAAGTACCCACCCCGGGGCCAGAGGGTCTTCCATGCCCTCTATATGCCTTTGTCCAAAGCTTTCCAAATCCTTATAGGACAAGGCCATCTGAAGCCCTTGGAGCCGCGGCCATTACCAAATAACCTCCCTCCCTCACACAACCCGACCAATTACTTTGCCTTCCATCAACAAGCCGGCCATGACACTGACATGTGTTTTCGTCTTCGCTACAAAATACAAGATCTGATTGATATAAGAGGTCATCATGTCGCGCCAGGTCCTGCAAAGTCTATCGGCACTGGGTTAGTGAACTTGGAGGATAATGTGACTATGTGATTGGGGGATGAACCACCTGCGGATGGCGCTCATTTTACTCCGGATGTGGAGATGGCACGCACTGTTTTGATCAATGTGCAAATGCTGTTAATTTTACTTTCTGACTTGGGTATTGGGTCAGTCTTGTTGTGTTGTATTGAGTCAGTCCTTTTATACTGAGTCAGTTGAGTCTGTCTTGTTGTATCGAGTCAGTCCTGTTGTGTTGGAATCGGGCGATTTTGGGGGTGTTACCTCGGACATCACTCTCTTGTTTTGTGTTTGTCTTTTGCACCCACTCTTTTGAGTTTGTTTCTATCGTGGAGCCAGTTGAGCCAGAAGACCTAAATGAAACAACAGTGGTTTTCACACTTTTGTATTTGTTTATGCCTAGAGCCAGTTGTGCCAAAAGATTTGAATGAAGCGACAATGCTTTTCACCTACTTTTCTGTGCCTTGAAATCATTGCATTGACCTAAATTTTTCAAAACTTTTTGAACGTTGTGATGAAAACGAAGATGAAGGAATTCCTCGAGATTTGCAAAATTTGATCAATTGAAAAAAAGAGAGGCATGCTAAACCCTTAATGAATGAGATCATGTTTGTTAATGTGAGTACTGAGAAGGATTCTAGCTTGATCGAGATTGGTTCTACATTGTCTTCAGCGCGAGCGACTAGTCGCTTTCTTAAAAGATTTCAAAAAATGTTTTGCATGGTTCTGTGAAGACCTGTGTGAAATCGTTCTTGAGATTGCGCAACCTAGGATCGCTCTCGGCCTCGTGACTCGTCCCCTCTCGTTTTCAAACCTTGGACTTGGATTTAGAATGTTCAATAATCAACCATCAAAGGAGGCCAGCTAGGCCAAATTCGAAGCAACTCTCGAACTAGGGACAAGAAGGTCAGATATGATCAAAAGAAAGCTTGCAAAGCTGGATAAGAAGTAGCCCTTGAACTAGGGACAAAAAAAATGTCAGATGTGCTCGAAGAGTCAAAAATTGGGACATTGCTCAAGCTAATGAAGATCAACAAGAATGCCAAATCCCAGAAGGGAGGAAAGAAGAAAGTATTGCTGAAGGATAATCGAGCTCCTATCCACAACACTAGGGGCAAATTCAGCCCCCATTGGATGGACTTCTACATCATCAACGAACAGTAGTCATTCTCTTGGATTCAGATGGCTTCGAGATCTCAAACCATTTGATATGAACAAGTTACACTTTTACCCTTAAGAGGCTCGCTCAGCCAAAAACCCGGAATGGCGACCCAGGCAAAAGTTAGAGCAAGAAAAAGCAAAGAATGAAGAAAAGATGAAAAGAAAAGAAAAGAATGAAAAAGAAAAAGAGAAGAAATGAAAAGAAAAGAAGAACATAACTCGCAAGGTTGAAAACCCGGAAGGGTGGCCTTGGCAAAAGTTAGAGCATAAAATGAGAGGTTAATACCCGAGTATACCTGAAACCTGAACTACGTAAGGCTTGATTCCCATGTTTGGGATACGTAGACAATTTCATTCTGAAGTCTAGCCATAAATACTTCCAAATCAATTGTGTCCATGTAATAGTTCTGATCATCTTTGACTTCTCTGTATCCGAGAGTTTGGTTGTGACCGTTACTTTGAGGACTGATTACAGTGCGCTGTGGTGCTATTCAGACAAGGGGCAACTTTCCATTGCCGTGCAGTGCGATTTAGACAGGGGGCAATTTTCCATTGTTTTGGATCTGGGGTTGTGCATCTCAAGAATAAATTCTACGTTGGTCGAGCAATGGCCGTTTGTAAAAACAAGTTTTGAGAATTTTTAATGAGGTTGACTAATTTTCTCTCGAAAATTATTCCGTTTTTCCAAAACTGGACCATTTCTTGGACCCGAAAAAGGAAAATTTCAGTGCTCATAGTCTGACTTGCATGATTTCGAATCAGAAAATCGAACAAGCATGTTAATCTAACTCTCATGTTGGTCAAAATTGTTTTAGCAGAAAGTCAAAAACAAAAACAAAAACAAAAAAAAAATGGTCAAAATGATGAACTAGGGACACAATTGAGTCAGGTTTTCTGTCTTCTCCCCGTTGTCAGCATACTTGCCAGAAAGGGCACTCTACTAACCAGAAAAGGGGACAACTGAAGCTAACAACAAAGAGCTGGAAGCTCTCATATCCTCCGAGCAGCGAGATATCAAGCCGAGTGCGAAGCATGAATTGAAAATAGAGCAGGGTATTTCACTCCCTCATTTGGACAGATCTAATCACGTCCAAACTCCCCAGCAGAACATCGTCAACCGATGTCAGTTGCAGATTTGCTACACACCCAGTTGTAGCGCAACCCCTCTGTGGGAGGAACTCACTAGCTATGCACATAAGACTGAGAATCTAGCAGAATGCTAGGGGCAAGAGCCCACAACTTCTTGTTTATCCACCGACCATCCAGGGGAAGGATAAAAAAATGAGAGATTAAAGAATAAGGAGATGTGCGTTGAGAGAGAAAAAATGAGAAATTTTCTTTTTTAGAAAAACAGAGCCTGAGGGTCGAGTAATGTGAGAATCACAAATAAGAAAGGGTGGGAAACAATACCCGGAGAAACAGGCTCCCTGTCCACGTCTGAGTGTCGTGTGCATGTTGTTTTGATCGTCTCGATTCTTGTCTTGAGTCATTTTCAAATGTCAATAGATATGTTTAGGTTGTTTTACCTTTGTTTTCCTTTGTTGGGTCGTTTTGGCTGTGGTCAGTCGTAGGCTCAGTACCCGGTTAAGAACTTGTTTCTCATTCTCAATTTCAAAATAAATCATTTTGTGCTCAGAGTGTTGTGCCATTCTCCACATTTGTGCAAAATAGAATTTGTTCTTTTGTAAAACCGCAGGGTTTGACCCAGGTCATGTAAGAACAGTAAAACCAGGACCTACCTAAAGCTATGTGGGTTCCGGACTGCAAAGCAAAAGAAAAAAGGGAAAATTTAGAGCATCTGAGTGTGTTTCAACTCCAGCAAATTCCGAGACTGCATTCCAAGTGCATCTTGTCAGGCCTCGCCTTTCTCTAGAGTTTAAGTGTATCTCGACCCCAAGCATAAGCCTGCTTCAAGTCAGAATGGCAGTTTGAGCAGCACCTGTGGTTTTCGCATGCAGATGTTATCTCTCGCCAATATGAATAGGGTGTGCCCTTTTTGAGCTGAGTGTGTTGCAAACTCCTCTGAGAGGTAAATCGGAGGCACCAAAGTACATATTTGATGCCCCTCTATTGAACAGAATGTGCATTTTCATATACCTTTCTGTTGCGTGCGTGCTGCGCATCGTTCATGATTCTTGCATAGAATATGCTTTGAGTGTAGCCTACAATATGCTTTCAAGTTTGCATAGAATATGCCTATCTCTTACATAGAATATGCTTTTGCCTTTTGCATAGAAAATGCACCTCATTTGCATAAAAGATGCATTTCATTGCACTTTTTTGTGCACCTTACTTGCATAGAAAATGCATTTCATCACACTGTTTTGTGCAGTTTACACTCGCGTTTTCTTGCGCATCGCACTGTTTTGTACAGTTTTACACTCGCGCTTTCTTGTGCATCGCACTATTTTGTGCAGTTTACACTCACGCTTTCTTGAGCATCGCTCTGTTTTGTGCAATTTACACTCGCGCTTTCTTGCGCATCGCACTGTTTTGTGCAGTTTACACTTGCGCTTTCTTGCGCATCGCACTATCTTGTGCATTTCATTACATGCTCTCATTTAGCATAGAAAATGCTTGTATCTTTTACATTGAACTTGCATCGCGCTATTTTGCGCACCTTACCTGCACTTGTTAGTGCATTACTCGCGCTATTTTGCACACTTTTCCTGCACTTGTTAGTGCATTGCTCGCGCTTTCTTGCGCACCTCACTCGCACTTGTTAGTGCATTGCATCACACTATCTTGTGCACTCACCTGGTCTAGGAGACCTTAAATCCTGCATCTTCATTCGCACTATCTTGTGCACCTGCATCGCACTGTTTTGTGCACTTTGCATGTTGCACTGTCTTGTACATTCTCATCTATTTCGTGCATATACCCGCATCGCACTGTCATGTGCACCTGTATAGCACTGTTTTGTGCATCTTGTTAGCACTGTCTTGTGCATTTCAACCTATATCATACTGTTTTGTGCATCTTCTTAGCGCTGTTTTGTGCATTCACTCTCCACTCGCACTGTCTTGTGCACTCCTCTGGTCTGGGAGACCTTAAATCCTCTGGTCTAGGAGACCTTAAATCCTGTATCTCTACTCCGCACTATCTTGTGCACTCTCCGGTCTAGGAGACCTTAAATCCTCTAAAGGTGCAATTCATTTGGTGTTTGTCGTACCCAAACGACTTCCAGTGGTCTGGTATAGCCACCTGCCTGTATTTGCGGTGAGTTCCTAGGAAACCAACTGAGACGGTGGAAACTAGAGTTCGAATGGCTCATGCCTAGAACGCAAAGGTTCGGGATTTCCGAGACTAAAGTCTGGTTTAAATACCCAGGGATATATCCTCAGCTTGAAATCTGTATGGCAGCCCCATAGATTGAGATAGCATATGCATGCGCCTCAATTCTGGATACTGAACCAACCTAGTCTATCACCCTGTTAGAGAATAGGGAAAGCTGCGACCATAGCCAAGGAGAAAAGTAGTACATGTGGTTCAACCAAAAGGAAACGAAAGATCCCCAGTAGCATGAGGTAAGTCATTGCCAATTGCCCTTGTAAGGTACCTTCACTTCTTAGTTATTAAGTTGCATTTTAGCTACTACATTGCATTGCATATAGCATCTATCGCATGCATCTACTGCATATCCATTGTATCGCCTGCATCCTTTCCATGTTAAGCTTAGTCTGGCATGTGTCCATACTTTTCGCGTTAAAGCATGGTTCTGTTTTATGTGTACGTACCTATTCCACTAAGAGAATTGTGGTTTGAGGGGCACCTTTTCTGTGTTAAACGTGGTCTGTTTTGTGTCTATGCCTTTGCTAGGTAGAAATGTGATTTGGCCGCGTACCTTATTCACTGCATCCATTGCACTGTAGTTTGTTTTGTTGCATTCAGCAAGTAGGATCACGATCTTTCCTCAGCAGATCATTCCTCACTTATATCATGTCACCGAATTACTTGTATTCTTTCTGCGAAACACATAGTTTTGTCTGTGCATGCACCTATTCCACTAAGAGAATTGTGGTTAGAGCGCTCCGGTACCTTTTCTATGTTACACGTAGTTTGATTTTGCATCTCCATCCCTTTATGATATTTGTGCAGTTTTGCACTGCTTGTGGTTTGATAATTCAATTACATTGCATGTCAGTTGCATTGTTCCGTTACGTTGTATATCATTACATTGTTTTGGTAATATTGCATATCATGTTGCATCTTGCCCCTGAACTATGCTGGTTTGATTCCTTGCAAAAAGATACGTAGGTAGCCTACGGGTTCAACCAACTGCATCTGTATTTTGTTTGTCTGTCCAAGTCTTCGACCTTGTTAAAAATGGGTTGTCTTTGGGCTTTGACATTCACTCACGTCATTTCATGACTTCGAGCTCTGTCAAAGAGGGGCAACTGTAGACACCCCATTTTTGACCGCCTTGAAGACTTGGGCACTACTGATGGTTTACATGGTGATGAAAGGTATGTAGTGCAAAGGGTCGATTTCTTCGGCGAAAGGAGAGTCAAATCCAAACCTCACAACCCATTTTGGACCAAAGATATTTTGGATGGTTTTTAAACCTTAAAACCCTCTCTTTCAAAATATTTTTGAAATAAAGTTCCTACGATGTTCCGAGGCTCACATTTTGTCAAATGTTGCGCTTTTCGGTAAACTGAGCAAGGACAAAGTGGAAATGAATGAAAGAGAGATGAAATCTTTGAAAAAATCTTTCAAAACACCTTGTTTAGGGGTTTGGAGTTGAAGAAAAGAGAAGAAGGGAAGAAACCAAGTTGGGGAAGAAGTTGGGCATGAATTGCTAAGAGAGAGTCAAGCGGTCCTTGCTAAATCAGACCTATCTGTCTATACACTTGGACTTAAGCTATGAGGCCACCACCGTTGGAAATAAGACTTTCGAGGCTTCATTTTACACTTAAGAATCTCCTAAAGCCGAATTCGGATGGGGAAGATATGATTGGTTGAAGTTGGGCATCATTCCGGTTGGACCGAAACTAAGCATCCTTCACTAAAAGAGGGATATCTCTTATCACACATGGAATTTTGAGGTGAGGCTACCAAATTTGGAAAGAAGACTTCCAGGGCTACAGTTTAGGCCCAAGAATGACCTGAAAAGCAATCCACATGAAGGAATTAGGCTTTCTTCAAGTCAGGGACCAGAATTGATTTTTGTCATCGGCCTCTATGGCACTGCATCGGCCACAATTTGACCTCAATAGCTATATTTTGGCCAAAAATGAACCTTATCGGCCATAAATGGTGGCCGGTCGGCCAGAAGTGTCCAGAAAGCCCAGAATTGACAAATATTTCTCCTCTAGTTATTTCCAGCTTGTGCCACATGTCCCAAATCAGATATTTTCGACCAAGCTTGATATTTTGGCTATATAATGAAGCCTTATATCTCATTTTCAAGGGTTAGAACATTTAGAGAACATTTTTGGCAAAAGGTTTGGGAGCTTCTCACACTAGAACCTCTCTCTCTACAATCTTCTCTTGAGCATTTGTGCTAGAAGGCTTGCATACAACCATTTTCAACCCATCAACCCTTGAGAAGAGTTGATCACCATTGGCTTGAGGTCCCTTGGAACCTATTTTTGGGCTGATTGAAGGATTTTTTGGCTCAGATTTTGGCTGGTTTTGCTGCTGTCCTTCAAGGTTCTTCAAGGGTAAACACTTGCTCCTTTAAACCTTTGCTTTGCATGCTTGTTTTACCACCTTTGTAAACTATTTTTGGCTTGGTTTTGAACTAAAGAAAACTCTATTTTTCAGTCCTAAAAGTGATTGTTTAGGCCTATTTTGTGTTAGGGGGTTCTCTCTCCCTTTTGTTCCTTGGCTTGTATAGCTTTTGAGCCATCTTCTAAGGCCTTTCAAAACAACTTTTTGTGGCCTTTTAACCACTGAAAATCTCAGTGGTAAAAACCCTGTTTTGAGGTCCCAAATGGGTGGGGGTTGTCCCCCCTCCTCTTCTCTTGTTTGCATGTCTTATTGGCCAACCAAATAAGCATGTGTTTTTACTTCTTTATGGCTTTGTTTAGGCTCATTTTTGTGACTTACCAGACCTTCCATAACTCTATTTTTGGCTGTCTTGGTCACCTCTTGCATGCTTATTGCACTTGTAGTGTAAATCCTCTTTGCTAGCCTTGTTAGCTCTATAAAGTAGTATCTTTTGGTGGCTTATGTTAGCTCTTTTCAAGCATGTTTTTGTGACTTTTTGGGCCTTCTCCAACTCTATTTTAAGCTGGTTTGGTTGTTGCTTGCATACTCCTTACACTTGTAGTGTAAACTTGCACACTAGCCTAACATGCACCTTGTGTTTGGACCATCATTCTTGCATATTTTGACTTAACTCCAAGAAGCTTTTGGCCATGTTTTACCATGCTTAAGGTCTGATTTGTATTGTTTTTTTCATTCATACATTGCTTTGTATAGCCATGGTTCATTCTAGGTTGTTAGCTTTAAGTTTCCAAGTCATTAGCATGCATTGCTTGGGCCATGTACATGATTTGGCATCATTCAACATGATATTTCAGAGTATAAAGCATTGCCATACACTCACATTTGTCACTCTTTTCATGCTTTGAAGAGTTGGCTCTTTATGCCTTAAGAATGAGCCATTGCGTATGCCACTTTGCCTAAGCTTGCGAGCTGCCATATCAGTGTGTATTTGGTCTTATTTTTTCATGATGCAGCTCTGATTTTTGTTGTTGAAGTCATCTCGTGCTTGGTCTTGGTAGGTGTAGTGTAATCCTCCATTTTGGTCTTGCATGCTCGTTGTTTTAACCCTTCATGCTAGCATGTTTTAGCTTTGATCCGTGCATGTTTTAGATTCGTATTGGCATGCTCTAGGACTGTTTTGGGTTGTGTTGGCCATATATTTCATATATTGCATAGCTATGGTGTAAATCCTTTGGCTAGCCTTAAGCTTAAAGCCCACTAGCATGCTTTGTTTGTCATGTGTACATGATTTGGCATCATTCCTTATGTGATTTCAGAGCCTACTTCATTGCCACACTCTCACATTTCATACTCCTTCCATGTGCTTGAGAGTTGGTGCATTCATGCTTTGTTTGTAAACCAATTGACATGCATGCTTGCATTTGTTCTTGGACCTCATTTTCAGCATGTTTTGACCATGGCTTTTGGCATACATGAAACTTATTTATGGTTGGTTTGGTCCATTGAATATTGCATTGCATGGTCCTTACCATTGCATGTTGTTTGCGTGTTTGTTGTTTGCATTGTTGCTTGCTTGCATGCATTACATTGTATTTGGCATACATGTATTGCATTGTGTTTGGTTTAGGGTGTCAAACCAAATACGAGGACCGATGGACGTTTTTGTACTCAAAGTGACGAAACGTGCTTCAATCCTCGGTCGCCGACACTCTTGATCCAACATGATAGAGTATGAGGCATTTGTGTGTTTTTGTGCATTCATTCCATATTGATATGTGCAATTCGGCCTCTTTGGCCATCATGCATGGAAATGCGTGATTAATGGCTCGAGAGTCGAACACTACACTCCTTTGAGTTCCAAACATGACAAGGGGTGTAGTTGCACAACATTATCTTGCAAATGTATTGCCATGCCCTTGTTTGTCCTCTACTGCAGCAAAATGAGCAGTCTGCAGGAAGAGATGGCCGATCGGCTATCTACAGTGCTGATCGGCTAACAATTTTTGGCTGATGGATTCATAAGTGGTTGATAATCCATTTCTCTTGGCCGATGACCATACCATTTGGCCGATGGACTTTTAGAGTGTCCATGGGGTAGTTCAGAGGCATCACAGAAGCTAACATAGTTTTCAAAGGAGCATAAGTGTGCAAATAGAGGCAACATGGGGCATGGCAACATATTTCTGAGCGAGGCCGATCGAGCATGCATCTGTCCCTCCTCTTGAGGTTGCTTTAACTATTTTGTAACTTAATTAATTTGCTTAAATTAATTAAGAGTTTTGTAATAATTAATTAGCTTGTTAGTTAGTTAATTAGATGGTTTGTATTATTTATTCGGACCCTCCGTCAAGAGGGCAAATTTTGTAATAAGTGTGCGTGAGTGTGTGAATGTCTTCCAACCCCACGTATTTCTCCCTTTTACTTATCCGCTTTCAGTGGTTAGTTTTAGGTCATATTTCAATTAGCATTCCTATGCTCGCATGTTTGCATCTATTCATCTGTATTGCATACACCGGGCTCGGCGCATCATACAAACTGCATTGTATTTCAATACCAATTTGAATACATGATTATCAAGTGGCATTTCATATGCCATCTTAGAATAGCCGAACCTATTTCTAGTTGCATTTTGCATTTGTTGCATTAGCCATCTTAACATAAACTAGGATCATGCATGATTTCTAACTAGTTGTTGTTTTGGCTCGGAGTACGAGGTAAGCTTTTACGCTTTAGTTAACTGCATGTGTGTTAGTGATTGCCATGATAGCATGCTTGCCATGAGGCTAATTGCTTATTTGATATAACTTCCTGAATGCCTGTGGGTGAAGGTTGGATTACTTGAATTGAAACAATTCATCAAAATGCAAGTTTTAAGCCTACTTGAGAGTGGCAAAATCATGTTTTCTAAGCCCACTCGAGGGTGGCAAATGCACGTCTTCGCCTACTTGCGAGTACCACCTTCAAATTATTTTCAAATAAACATGAGATGTTTTGTTCCAACTTAGGCGATCCAGTCTATACTTGTATGTTGTGCGCATCACATAGTAATTCTAGGCTAATAACCAGAATAAGAACACACGTGTTTTCAAAAACAAGATATCATGTTAGTAAAGGTCGATCTTTGATCGGGCGAGCGAGGGTGCTCATTACATGACCTTCCCCTCTCGTACCCAAGTTCCCAAGCCGAGGCAACTTTGGTAATGACGGACACGTGGCCTTAGGCACGAGTCAGGGTTTCCTAAATTTTCCAAAACAAAATATTTAGGTGGTTTCCTAAATTTTCCAAAACAAAATATTTAGGTGGCGACTCTGTATCTGGCAAAGCAATCCATATTTGGCACTTCTTTATTAAAAATCAGTTTTCCAAAACGATTTTCCGGATTTGGACTCTTTCGTGATTTATCAGTCTTGAATTGCACTTTGCGAGATTAGATTCAGAACCGTGACTTTGAGTCCGAACTGTAGTAAGCCCAATGAACAAAACGGATTTTCCCCGCCATTTCGCATGGGGAGCCAGGACGTTCGGGCACGTCTACAATTATATGTACTTTTGAATTCATATCTGTCCACCGTAGGAAAATCTGTTCGATATTCTACTATAATTTGCAATTGAGGGCCATAGAAGCGACAGAAATCGAAATTGACTGTATCATTATGATTGACATAATTTTTGGAACCTATGATAAAATTTAATTAAAAATTGATTCAGATCAAAATAATTAGATTAAAGTGATTAAAATAAGTGTAATTGGTTAACTTCAATCAAGATTGATTAGTCCAAGCTAATCACCCACTATATATAGGACTAATTAATGTTTGAGCTCATATATTTGAGCTTATCTTCAAGTCTTGGTTGAGATTTTACACTAGAGAGAGAGAGAGAGAAAGAGAGAGAAATCAAGGGGGAGAATGAGAAAGCTTGAGGGATTGAACTCAAAGCTTGGAGATTAGGAAGATTCAGTCAAGTTCTAGCTAAATTTGGAAGAGTTGAAGGCTCTAAGTGAGTAATTGAACCTTAAATTGTAAATTGAAATCATATAATGTGAGAATTCAAGAAGAATTGGTGACTTAGTGCAAGATATGAACTTAACATGAAGAATTTGGTATCGAATCACACATGCATGCATAATTTTGGTGAGTCTCATGAATACGAGTATCATTTATACCATTTGAGATGAAATTAGAGACTACATTTCACATGCATGCATAATTCATGATGTTATGGAACTTGATTAGATGAGTTTTGAAGTTATAAAAGAGAATTTAAAATGATTTAGGACATGCATGGTGAATTCCCCAAGTTTGGGCTTTGATTTTGCAAACTGAGCTAATAATTATGCTTATAAAAGAGTATATGAAGTCAAGAGTATGTCATGTTTGAATTTGGAGCCTTGGAGTTGTGTTTTGAAGCTCAAACTGAATTCTGGAAATTTCAAAATTCGAGTAGTTCGCTCAAGCGATGAAATTGTTGCTTGAATGTATATTTCGAGCTTCCAGTACTTTTGCAAACATTGGAGGTTTGCTTGAGCAACAACCCTTTATTTTCAGTCTTGGCTTGAGTGACTAACAAGTTGGCTCGAGCGTAAAATGAGAGCATTTAGTACTTTTGCAGACCAATAGGTTCGCTCGAGTGACCAATGTTGCGCTCAAACGAAGCGTCCCACTTCAAAAAACTTTGAAAAGTTGTTTTATGTCTCACTTTTTATTCTTTTACATTTATGAGCACTTTTAGGTATATATTGTGTCACGACCCGCTCCCCGTACCCAATGGTTAAGTATCGTGATGGCCAGTAACCGAAGTTACCTCCGGCCAAATCTTAAACAAATAAATAAACGCGAGAAGAAAAATATTTAAGTGAGGGTACTAAAATAATCATTGGAGCTTCTATTTAACTACATTGTCAGAGCTGAACTATGTCTACAAAGTGCTTTGTGCCTACCCCACACGCTGGTCCTGACATGTCACCTAAAAGTGGTAAACAACTATAAGCACATGACAGAGTGAGAAATATTATACTAAGAACGTAAGGGCATAAAATTCACTATGGATAATTATGGGGCTAAACATAGCTTGATATTAAAATACATAACATATAATACGGAAATCATTTGACATATAATACAGAAATTACGTAAACAATTATAACCACAATACGGAACAGAACAGGAGTCACTAGAGTGACAAACAGAACAGGGATCAATGAATCCATAACAAACAGGGGACCACAAAGTGGTCAAGCAGGGGCCAATAGTTATTTAAGTTTCTCAAGACATGGGATTCCCGTGGTGATACTTACAAAACATAATTGTTTATAAGGTTATAGTCAAATATTCTTTAAAATATAAACAAACATATCTATGGGTTCCCTTTTAAGCAAATAGGGTTCAAAAAAAATCCACGTAAGTGAAATAATAATATAGTTTATAATAATTTATAAAACATAACTTATATAAAATAAATATGGTAAGTTAAAACATAAGTAAAATACATTTTGATAATTCAAGGTATAATATAACTTAGCTTAACTTTACTACCTTACTCTTTTTTCCACCACCAAAAACCCTTTCAACTTCCATTATTTTTTCCAATCTTTTCTTCCTTTCTTTCTCTTCTTTTCTTTCTTTTCTTTTCCTTTCCTGCTTAACTTCTGACCACATTCTTTCCTTATATACAGAAAGGAGCCGTGGGCACCAAGTCACAGCTGCCACGTTTCTAAGTCTCATTCGTTTATCATTAATTCATTTTTATTCAAAATATTTAATTTTAGAGTAATTTTACTGTGACCCAAATTTTTAATATAACTACATAAATAAATTAATTAAATTACACTCCATCATATACCAATAGAAAATTGATTAATTATTTTACTACCACACTAATTATTATTATTATTATTATTATTATTATTATTATTATTATACTTTGACCTCTAAATTTTTTAATAATATTACACATAATAATAAATAATAAATTAAATAATATTAGTATAAATTCTATAAAATAATTAAAAATCTGAGTTGTTACATATTGAGCATTCTAAATGAATTGAAGAGATAAAAAGAAACCTAAGAAAGATAAATAATTTATTCACTTCTCATGTCTTGTAATTTTTTCTATACAAAAAAATTAGTTAAAAGTTGCACCCCCAACTTTTTGATAAATAATTTATTCACTTCTCGTGTCTTGTAATTTTCCCTCGTTAATTGGCATTGAGGGTCAAGAAAGGGACACTTTTGAATCCAAGGGCAGTCATTTTCAACTAATTAACGTAAAGTTAGGGGGATAGAAACAAAATAGTCTGGTCTTATAAATGAATGACTGAATACAACAAATATAATATTGATTATTATTGGACTGAAACCCTCTCTATTGTATGGGTGTGATAGAATGAAGATCTTTCATTATAATTTTAAAATGAAAATGATTACAATCCGGTAATTATTGAGTATTTTGGAAATACAGTTACGCAGTGTTTCATGATATTATGATTAGTAAAAAGTAATATTATAATTCTTTGTTAGGTGATTAAGAAATATAAATAGATATAATGCATGATAATTGATAAAAAAGTATGAATATATGGTATTCTGAAAATACTTGATAATTTTCTCACAATCCATTATTATTACTAGAACTTGGGACCACAACGTGTGAACCCAGATCGTTTGTAGTGCTTAATCGTAGTTAATGGTGTCAAAATCGTGATTAATCTTTCCGTTGCGCGTTTTGAAATCCACATTTACAAAAACCTTTTTTATTACACACGCCTTTAATGTCTTCTTTATTGTCATTATCTTGACGACTTTGCAATGTAGGACTTTTAGACCATGTAAGGGATGATCGAGGCCTGGGTTTGATCGGGTGGTCTCTTATTCGTACTTATTCGTAGATAGATGCAGGTTGATTTAGTGGTTTGGCTTTTAGCATTTTATGCCTTTCCTTAAACTATTTTAGAATAATTTTTTACTATTTTAGACCTGATTTGAGTCTAAAATTTTAGGTTTTGTTTGGTGAAACTCTCAAATTATAATTTCACCCCTCCATTTGTACCCTTCATTTCAAAATATAATTCTCTTTCACATTTGAAATATTTCTCTCTTTCGTCTTCACCATTTTGAAAAGTAGGGGACTTTTTGAACTTCGTGTCTACCCGATCATCCCTTTGGACATTCGGCCGATCGTCCGGCCGGTTAACTGAAATAGTATTTTTTTTTTTTTTTTTTGCAATTACCAATTGCCTGTTTAGAAAAAAAGAGGGAAAAAAAAAATTTGACATTTTTTAAATATAGAATTTATTTTTTTTACACCAAAATGATAACCTATTTTTTTGAATTGAATGTTAAAAAGAGTTTAATTATGAGTTTTGAATAGAATTTGTAATAGAGTTTTAAGCTGTGCGTTTGGTTATAAGTTATAACTTTTTGAATTAAGTTTTAAAAATTCTTTTCAAAACTCATAATCAAACAAATTTTCTCAATTCATATGTCACATTAAAATTTCAAAACTCAATTCAAAAATCTTTTTAAAACTGATAACCAAACAAATTTTCTCTTTTGAAATCATAATTCTAAAACTCACAAACTCAAAATACAACACTATTCTCAAATCATAATTCTAAAACTCTATCAAACACAACAAGATTCTTCATCTTTTATAATTAAAAATAAACCAAACTTTCATATTTCCATTAATAATTAATATTATTACTAAATAATTTTTTTTTTAACATACAAAACATAAAAATCTAATATCATTTTCTTAAGGAGGGTTGATAGATCCGATTGGGTCGGGTAGCCTCTCATCTGTTATCCGTCCAAACATAAGTTGATTTGAAAAAAATGTATCTACATCCGTTCGCCCATACTATCATAACCATTTAAAATATGATGGGTCGGGTCGGGTCGGGTCGGGTCTAGTCTAGTTTGAGGGTGGTCGAGCAAGATTTGAATCTAAGAGGTTTTCACATCAAAGTTGGGAGTGGTGACATCGATGGTGATGGTGATGGTGATGGTGATAGTGATGCGACAAGATCTGGGTTGCTCACCAATGAAGATAAAGATCTAAGTTACTGATGAGTATAAGCATCGCGATGATTGAGGTCGCTGCAGTGTGTCGATAAGAATGGAAGTGATGGTCGGATTAGGATTAGTGATAGACTTTGAAGGACTGGGATGAGAACAAAATTGGAATTTCATGTGATGACAAAATCTTAATAAAATTAAATTTAAAAAGTAAAGGGTCCAAACTAGAATGGTAGAGATATTTAACAGCCCTTATAGTAATTACTAAATTTTTAATAAGAGTTAATTATCTAAAAGTCTTATTTACAAATGTTAGGGCAGCTCAGGTCCTATTTAAGATTTTTTAAACTAATAAGTCATATTTAGTAAAATTAAGAATATTATCAGTTTTTTCTAATTTTTAAAACTAAGAACATTATCAATTTTGCAGAGTAGTGTTCCAGATAATTGTTTTACTAACTGATGAAAAAAACAGAGTATGAGATTAAACGTTTTTGTCCTTTTACTTATTAGTTTGATTTAACTATCCAATAAAATTTAAAACATTATCAATTTTTTTTAGTTTTAAAATTAGTTTTTTTCTTTTTAATTTTTTTTTTCAGTTTTGCTCATCAATGTTCCATCATCATAATCTTTTATAAATACAAAATTTTCAATTTTGCACAAAAAATAATTCAAATTTTTAAATTTAAAAAAAAAACATTTAGTTTTTTTTTTTTTTTTTTTGCATGTAATTTTTTTTAGTTTTTTCAATTTAAAAGTTAATGTTTTAAAGTTTTGAAAATCAAAATAAATGTCAAATTATTTTATTCATTTATAGATAATCATAAATTATGAACAATCATTATTTGAAAGGCAATTCTGATTATTAAAAATTTAATGGGACTTGAAGGTTTAAAAAAACTTAGTTAAAACTTAATGGAGTATAAATTCATAAATTAGGGCTTATGTATAAATGTTCCTTTTAACTATTATGGACAAATTACAAATACACCCCTTGAGGTTTAATTAAAATACGAATCGTCCCTGTAGTTTTGAAAATTACATTTCACCCTCTGAGGTTTCTAATTTTATAAAAATAGTTTATTTTATTAATAAATCATCAAATCAATTAATAGTCTTTAATAATGTTAGAAATATGTTTCAATTAATAATTTAGGTAATTTTATTATTATATAGGAGAACAATTATGAATTTTATTTTTTTAGTTAATTTTGTTAAATAAAAAATTATAACAATGGGGTATTTGTAATTTTTCAAATTATAAAAGACAATCTATATTTTAAACAAATTTCAAGTGTGTATTTATAATTTACCCATAATATAAATAGTAAAAAACTAACTCTGAAACACATATATCTTCTTTATATAGAAAGAAATAATCTTATGAACAAGGAGGCAGCTCCCCTCCCGTCTACAAAGTGAGTGGAGGGTATTGTTTAGGTCACGCGGTCAATCCAAATCTTATTTCAATAATTTAAATTATTTATTTTGTTAAATAATTCGTATGTTTTATCTTAAAAAAATCTAAGTTGATTCGATGATTATAATCTATTTAATTTATTATGTTTGTCATCAAAACAAAAATAAAAAAATGGATGGATTATTTTTTAAAATGTAATTTTCATCTTTTTTTTTTTAGTGACAAATGTGATAAATTGATTAAGTTATGATTATTATATTAACTTAATTTTTTTATGGATGCAATACATGAAATGCTCGACATAATGAACGGTTTAAATTATTAAAATAGGGCCCGTAGTGACTCTTATGGGCCCAAACAACACCCTTCAATACAGATTATGGACCAGAAGGAATCCTTCTCCTATGAAAAATGTAAATGAAAATTTTATCGGGATGAAATTGAGCTTTTAACAAACCAATGAGAACAAGAATAAATTCCTTTTGAAACACTCCTATACATATTAAAATTAAAGGAAAGTTATGAGTACGTGATGTAGACCGGATTTATTTATCAAAAAGTCATACTTCAATTTTAAGTGGTAAATTTATCACTATAAAAAAAATTTAAATATCATTAAATTGCTTACACTTTTCACATCATATCTTAATATAAACTAAATAAATTAAAACTTGTAAACAAAAGTCAAAATATTTCAACCATTTATAAATTTGATAAGTACGATAACTAATACCAAATAATCATTTCGTGAACACAAAATATATCTAAAACTCTCAAAATTTTCTCATTATTAAAATAATGGACAAATAAGTATATATATATTCTCAAGATTTGTGAGTAAATAAATTCACTCAATAAAATCTACAGGTAATTAATTTTCAAACGAATGAAAAATAAGGAATAATTCAATATTTTGTTTAAACCAACCCTTGGTGTGAGTTTGGCATTCAACTAAAATAGTCACATTTAAATGTAAAAAAAAAATAAAAAATTGTTGTCTTTAGTATTTTTTTCAAACTTGTATCAATTTTTTTTTTTTTTTTTAAATTCATCTAGTGTGCAAAGATCTAACAAATAAGATTAAAAAATCCAAAAAATTCATGAGCTATTATTGTTTGGTTTTGGGTTCCAGAAAACACTTTTTAAAAAATTATACTTTTTTATTTTCCGTATTTGTTTTTGTGTTCAATGAAATTTTTTAATATTTTAAGCATTTTTTTTTTAATTTTTAGACATATCTAACATAAATACACTTAAAAGGTATAATATTTGTGATTTTAAAAAAAAAAATTCACTAAATACCAAAAATATAAATAAAAAAAAAAGGAAAAGAAAATTTAGTACATTTTTCTTATTTTTGTGCATTTAATAATTTTTTAAAATATTTTTTTATAAATATTTTACTATTTAGATACATCTAAATAAGGTGAATCTAAAAAAGTAAAAAAATTGCTTAAAATGTTAAAAATATTCACTAAAAAAAACGAAAAACAAAAAACTCAATTTTTAAAAAAAAATTAAATTCAGAAAACTGAAATCATACACATTGATTATTATTATTATTTTTATTATTATTATTATTATTATTATTATTATTATTATTATCATCTTTAGTGGATTTTTTTTTCTACATTTTTTTCTTTCCAGTCCATATGTTCTATAGAACCTAAGGCCTTTATAGGATGGAAGAGATTAGGAATACAGTGGAATTAAGTGAGGAGATTATTATTATTGTGATATTTGGTTAAAGATGGAGGATAAATAGTGTTTGTTTGTGTACTAGTTTAGTAATATTAGTTGGTTGTGATTAAATTTATTAAATTATTTAAAAGCCCTTACACATATTTTTGTAAAGTGGGGGTACAATATTTTTTTGTATTTATTAAAATATTTCTTTCACAAATTATGTATTTTTAAAAAAACTATACGATTAACAAATTATTTAAAAAATATATTATTAAAAATATTTTAGTCCATTTTATTTAATAAACTAACTAATGCACCTTTTGAAAAGGAAAAAAAAATTATATGAAATTCCAATAATACCCTTCTTATATCCTTTTATTTGATGTAGGACAAGAAGTATAAAAATCTTTCAATCATTAATCCCCTCACTTAATTTCTAATCTCAATCCTCTATGGCTTTGTTAGTCCTACAAATGGTGGGATTACTAGTCTAAAGGGAAAATTAATCCCTTCACTCAAGTCTCTAACCAAACACTATAACACTTTGTACTCCTTAGACTAGTGAGATCGCTTTGGGCTCTCTTATTTATTGTAATTACAGTGTCTTTGATTGACAATAAAGTATTGATTTGGATGGTATCATAATGGTAAAGTATGATTGAACAAAAAATATTGATTCACATAATTGTTTCATGAGCAGTCTTCACTCTTTTACCTTTTTCTCTCTTCACATTGAATCTGGATGTGAGGCTAGAATCATTGAAAAGTGTGTTTTCGGAGCTTCGATTTAAACACAAAAACGATCCAAACGGAGTCCGAATGAGAAAGTTATGTCTCGTTTGAATTTTGAGTACCTAAGTTGTATGCATAGTCCACTCAAGCGAACTTATGACCGCTCGAGTGATCTATTCGAGATTCTGAGATCCTGAGAGCTTATGTTCATCTCTCGAGCACTTCTTTGACCGCTCTGGCGGTCTATTCGAAGACAATACTTTACATTCCCTTCTTGGACTAATCTTTTTCATTTTTTTTCTCTTTTTTCTCTCCCACTCCTCCATATCAAAAACCCTAGACCTTCAAACCCTGGTTTCATCAAATTTTCACCAAGTATCCACCCTTAATCTTGAGCTAAAAACGTAGAGCACGTGCAGATCAACATTATAGAATTTTTTTTGGGTCTATATTATAGAATTTTCCTTACATTTTTAATAAATTTTTTTTAAAAAATGGTGAAAAATTTTGAAAAAACTAATCCCTAACACCCACAGTAAATCAAACCATAATCGAAAGTTATTAATAGGTTCGAATTGTTCCCTCAAAAATTCAGATTAAACCACACAATTTGACTAATTGAATTGATTTATTTATTTGACCCAATTTTTTGAGCAATTCCTTAATTTGGCATGAGGTCACAAATGTGAAAAAGCGTGAAGCTTCATTGTTTGTTTGTTTTTTTTTTTTTTTATTTATATATATATATATATATATTATAAATTATAGTATGAACTGTTGAATTGTATTAAAACGCGCAATTGTACCCTCCAGTTGCTGTTGCTGCCAATTGGCGACCATGTGAAGGAACAAAACTGTCAAAATCAAAGGTTTTGAATTTTCATCCAATACAGATGTATTGTTTCCTTCTGCTCTGAATTGTCGACCTTGTTAAGGAACAAAACTCTCTAAATCAAAGGTTTTGGATTTTCCTTCAACTTTGAAGTGTTCTTTGACTATTTCATAACTTTGTATTCAAGTTTCATATTTTCATTGTCGGTGTCCTGTCAAAGAAAAAATTTTGGTTAGTTCTATTTAGTGGTGAACAAACTTTGACTCCGGCTGGATTTAGGTTGTGCTTGCATTATATAATAAGAGGGAGATTTTATTTACACTCAGAAAACTATTTAAATATTCTTAATTTTTTAGTATATTCTATTTAATTATTTAAGGTTTTATGTTACTTTCAATATATCTTATAATTTTTTTGAATTATCCTTCAAGATACATTCAAATAAGAACAAAGTCACCATATTCAAATTTACAATATCGAAAAATATTGTTTGGTTCGAACTTTCAAATCTGAATATATTGACCTTGTTTGGCAGTGTATTGCCAAACAAAGTGAATTTGTCCAGATTTGAAAATCATTGCCAAACAAAGTCAACATGTTCAAATTTGAAAGTCCGAATAGTAATGATGTTAAACAGGTTGAATATTTGTTTTTACGTAAAAGAAAAACACAAAAATTAATAATTTTAATTTAATATTAATGTGAATACTTGTCTCCTCTTTGATGGATTATTTCAAAAACAGTTTTCATTATTATTCTTATCCATTGTTTAATTTTGTTCAAATTTTCTTTTATTCCCAAGGATGAGAAACAATGATGTTAATGATAGTGATGAGTTTTGACGGAGTAGTTTGGAGTGAGGAAGAAGAATGAGAGAAAACAATTGAAACTTATGAAAGAATATAAAAAAAAATATATGTGACTAGAGTGTACCATGAAAAAAAAATATATATTTTATTTTAAGGTTTAATATAAGTTGTCATTTTTAATAAATTTACATTGAGGTATAATAAGAATTAAAATTTCAAAATTTTAGTTGGATATATTTAATGATTTTTTCGGTGTAAATAGAGTCCCCATATATATGTCATTTAAAATTCAACCCGACTCAATATTGGACCTAATCTAACCATCTCAAATCCAACCCTAAATAAATAATAAATTATGAGTTTGCCCACTTAACCCAATAAATATAAGTTATTATTTTTTACATTATTTTTATTCATTTTAAATGGACATTAAAATATTTAAATTCTTTTATTCATTATTTGAATTTTGAACTTAACAAAATTTAATAGTAAACAACGGAGAAAGTTGCACTAATCCGTAAGAGATTGGTTATGGTTTAGAGTCGTTAGAAGAGCTATACCGACCGTAGGAGGAGATCATTATCCTTTAAGGTAGGAGATCACGTCTTCTTGAAAATATCACCTAGGCAGGGTTTGATGAGATTTGGGAAGAGCGGAAAGTTGTCTCATAGGTTTATTAGGCCATTTGAGATCCTAGAGCGGATTGGAGAGGTAGCTTATCGTTTAGTCTTATTGCCACAGCTTTCCAAGATTCATGACGTATTTCATATCTGTATGCTTTGGAAGTATGAGCCAGATCTATCACACATGTTGGATTGGACGAAGTTAGAGGTAAACGAGGATGCCCTATATGAGGAGAGACCGGTTAGAGTTTTACATATCGAGACCAAGTTTTGCGAGGCAAGACGATTCCTTTAATAAAAGTGTTATGGCGACACCAATGGATTGAGGAGGCCACTTGGGAGCGTGAGGCTAAAGTCCATAAGTAGTATCTGGACCTATTTGATAATGTTTGAACATGTATTGAAAACTTTGTTGTGTTGATGTAATATAAACATTGTATATGTTTTGGGAATGTGAATTGTATATTCAGTATTGAAAACTTGTTTATCATGTTGATGAGAAATGATGACTGGTGGATAGGTCATGGTGATTGTACGGGGAGCAAATATTCAGACAAGCCCGTACTCCTTTCTTCCAAGCTCCGTTTCTGTCCGATCACCTGCGTGCACAACAGCGGTGAGCTACCTGGCGGTGTGTGGCCAGAAAACCCCTCCGACAATCAAGTTAGCACACACCTGGGGATAGAGAGAGAGAGATGAGAGAAAGTTGAGTGTAAGTGTTTCTTACAAAAAATGTTCGTCCTCGTATGGGGGGCGCAGACATGCTTATATACCCTCTGCGCCCCAAATCTACTCCCAGTGATCTCTTGACACGTGGTATTGCTATCCCATTTGTCAACACAAATCTTGCTGAACATCACCTAACCTAACTGCCAGCCCACTCTACTGGGAGCTCGGCAGCCGGGCTGTATCATCTCGGCTATCAACGGCCATGCTGCACTTTATGCCCAAGTGTTCCCATAGCCAAGCTCAAGGAGGACCGAGCTCGGTTGCATTCCGGCATAGCCGAGCTCGGGACAACTCATGCTGGTTTATCGTCGGCCTTCCTGCTGAGCAAACTCATGAACCGCGGAACACCCACGCGTTGCCTGGCGCCGGACATCTCACTTGACCGACTTATATACCATGAAGCCAAGTAGCTCGGTCCAACCACACCTTGCCTTAACCGAGCAGATCCTTTTAGGACAGGGCCGCACTACCTCGGCCCAACCTTGTTCGGCCCAAATCTGTCCGGCCCAATCCCAGATCATAAATCTCCCTCTCAATTGCCCCTTAATTCCGTCCGCGCAAGCGTGACTGGGATTACCTATTCTGACCGAGGTAACACTTCCTCGGTCCTCGATTTGCAAAACGGTGACCGGGCTAGTCGACATGCCTGTCTTCAAAACTTTCCCGGTCGACTCTTCGATTCACTATCCTGTCTCTTGACTTGCTCGGTCGACGCCTCATCTGACCTTCCTGTCTCTTCAATTCTGACGTTGCATTAATGGGGGACACGTGTCGTCTTCTTATTGGCCCTCACGCAGCCAACCAGCGCGTCTGTTGGCATTCAAATTTTTGGCAGTCCTTGGGTCTATATACATGCCCCTTCTTCCTTATTTCGTCTTTACTGATTCTCTTCAAGCCTTTGACGTTCCAGAGCTTTTGCCCTTCCTTCCTTGCCATTGCTGGGTTCGTGCTTGAGGAAGAAGCCACTGCCCTTCCCTGGTAAGTCTTTCAACTCCTTTTTTGCTATTATTTCAATTGGTATTTCGCATATTCGGGCACTAAATACGTAGTTTTTAGGACATAGGCACCCAAAATCGTCCCAAACCCTTAACTCTCCTTGCTGTTCTTCATTTTCCCTGATGAACATTGAAGATCTAGGGCGGACTGGGCTCCAGGTCCTCCTTTGATCCAAAAAATCACCCAGACTGAACAAATAACCTGTTTGTCCCAACCTTAGTAGAATCTGGGATAGCCAAAGGACTTGGCCGCTCGACCGAGCTAACATCTAGTCAGCTTGGGCGACCGTGCTCCTTGGTTAGCCTTTACGACCGAGGTGGTTTGGCACTCTTCATGACCGAGCTAAGGTCAAGCTCGCTTTGCGCGATCGCGCTCCCTCTTACACTTGCCATCCTTTTCCTGCAGAGTCTAAGGGGGACCACAGACCGTTATCGAGGGTCTCAAGGACCGAGCAGCCATCAATCCCCAGTCTGTGCCAAACCTCCTCAGCCGAGCTAAATTAGTCGGCTATATATGGGGAAATTTCATTTCCTTGTCGACACTCCGGCTAGCTTGGCTGCGTTCCTGGAAGACTACGGTATCCCGGCCGATGTCCACCTAGAGCTCGCCAAGATTGAGACAACCCTTGGGGCAGATTAGACCAGTACCCCTTCACCGTGCTGTCTATCATTGAAGGAGGCCTCCGCTTCCCAGTCAACCCATTGATGACTGAATTCCTGCGCCGGACCAGGCTTGCACCCACACAAGTATCAATAAACACTTACCGAATTATCAATGGCGTCCACGAGCTAAACAACTAGCTAGGCACCAACTTAGGTTTAGCCGAGATACTGCGACAATACACCCTTGGGCACACCAGCAATGGCTTCGCCTATTATTTAAAAATTCGACCGAGCAAAGAAAAAATAGTGACCGGCACCCCAGATAAGGACTTATACGACGATGACTTTTTCTGGGTGTCTGGCAACTATGAAACAGCCGACGTACCGGGTTGGTCAATTAGCAAGAATTTCGGCGAGACATGTAAGCCGTACTAACTTGCCCGGTCGTTTTGTTTCTCTTCACTAATTTGTACTTAACATTTTTCTGTTTTCCTTTGCAGCAATCCAAGCCTTGCAAGCCAACTACCAATACCCCAACGTAGAAGCCATCAGGACCGTGCTCATCTACCGCCACCGGGATTGTAACGAGCTGCTCGGCTACACTCTAACTTACAGATATTCAGCTCCACGCCGGAGCAAAGTTACAAACTTTCTCCGTGCTCCATCACCTCCTCCAGACCCAACTCTACCGGACGTGCCGCTAATCCGGTTGACTGAAGAACATGAGATGGCAAAACGAAGCCGTATCAAGAACCTCCTCAAAGCAACTTCTTCCGAGATACCGAGCATCATCACCTGCTCTTCAACTGCTGGTCAATCCAGCAGTGCTGTGGTTGCCTTGGCATCTCCAGCCCTCGGGCAATCCAGACAAGAAACCCGTCGGGCTAGCAAAAGACCTCGGGCAGATCCCTCTGTCGAACTGGTTGCCGAGCTTACCACCGAGTAGCTTGCCGTCATTGTCGACCCGACGCCGGCATGGAGGCCGCAGCTCAAACACCAGGGGTAAAGAGATCCCGGCCACAGCTTCCGTGAAGGGCGACAAAAAACACCTTCTCACCTTTGACTTCTCCATGGCCCTTCTCCTACTGAGCGATGTGGTCGGCAGCGACCATGTTCCAGACACCCGGTTGGTGAAGTCGGCCGTGAAGTCCATGACCAGGGTAAGAACCAAACTTCTACTCAAGTTTTCACAAGTGTTTGCACGGTTTCCTCTTCTGATCAATCTTTTTTCTTGCAGGCCATCCAGAAGCAACACTTGGTCATTGAAAGAATTCATCGACTGCGGCAGAAGGCGAACGACACTGCGAACCAAGTCGAAAATCTTCAAACCGAGCTCGGCCGAGCAAAGGCTTCACTGCAGATTGCTAACGCTGACAACACCAAGTTGCTCGGCCAGCTTGGCGACGCCGAGAAGATGAGGGATGAGCTCCAGACCGAACTGGATGCACTCAAAAAGTCAAGGGAGAAGGAGTACAAAGACGCCAACAACGCCGGCTTTAAGGAGGCTGAAGACAACTACAAAAAGCAAGTCTTTGCCACCCAAGACATCTACTTTAAAGCTGGTTGGAAGTCTGCCTGCGATCAGCTCGGCCAAGGTCCCGAGACCGACGTATTTACCTCTCCACCAGCTGCCTTCCTGCCGGTGTACCTCGTGCCATATGCCAACGACGTCTTCAGCACGTTGCAGGCTGAAGCCGAGGAAGAACTCGCCAAAGATACCTTTCAATCAATGAAAAAGCTAAATTTCATCAAGTGTTTGCACAGTCTTTAAGTCTCATAACTTCAGCCGAACAAAATACCTCGGCAAGACAAACCACATTAATTAACTCATATAACCGGAAAAGACATCTCGGTTTGAATCACATAGTTGAACAAATCTTCAACTCTTTCAACTGGAATAAGCACCTCGGTTGAGAACACCTAAGTTGAGCAAGCCATCAACTCTTTCAACCGAAATAAACATCTCGGTTGAGAATACCTAAGTTTGAGCAAAACATCAACTCTTTCAACCGGAATAAACATCTCGGTTGAGAATACCTAAGTTGAACAGAACATCAACTCTTTCAACCGGAATAATCATCTCGGTTGAGAATACCTATGTTGAACAGAACATCAACTCCTTCAACCGGAATAAATCATCTCGGTTGGAATATGAGAGTTGAACAAAACATCAATTCCTTCAACCGGAGTAAACATCTTGGTTGAGAATACCTAAGTTGAACAAAACATCAACTCTTTCAACCGGAGTAAACATCTCGGTTGAGAATACCTAAGTTGAACAAAACATCAACTCGTTTAACCGGAGTAAATCATCTCGGTTTTATCTTTGAAGCCGAGCAAATTATCGACTCAAATGACCGGAGTACATCATCTCGGTTTTTACTTCAAATAACAATCTGAATGCTAAAGCAAAGAAGAGACACTTCTATATATTGACAAAAAGAATGTTACATTCTGAAGTGTAAGGCAAAAAATTCCTTTGCAGAAAAAGAAAGAAAAAGCTAGAAATAATACAGTTTGAGGTTGGCCGCATTCCATGGCCGGGGTATTCCTCTACCATCCAAGTCCTCCAAGTGGTATGCCTCCTTGCTCACCAGACCGGTTATCTTGTAGGGTCCTTCCCAATTTGCCCCTAGCTTGCCTTCACCTAGCACCAGGGTATTGCCCATGACTTTCCTCAAGACCCAATCACCTACTTTGAACGGTCTGGGGTGCACCGTTTTGTTGTATTTCCTTGAAAGCTCTTGTTGATAGGTGGCCACGTGGATGAGAGCCTTTTACCGACGTTCTTCCACTAGATCCAGTCCAGGGCAATGGCCTCGGCGTTCAGCTCGGGCTCAAAACTTTCGCTTCTGAGGGTGGGCATGCCAACTTCCAAAGGTATGACTGCCTCCATGTCATAAGCCAAAGCAAATGGAGTTTCCCTGGTAGACCGCCAAGGGGTTGTTCGGTATGCCCAAAAGACGCTGGGGAGTTCCTCAGTCCACTTTCCCTTTGCCTTCTCCAGCCGTTTCTTCAACCTATCAAGTATGGTCTTGTTTGACACCTCGGCCTGACCATTAGACTGTGGGTAAGCTGGAGTAGAGTTGTAGAATTCAATCTGTAAATCTTCACAAAATCCTCTGAATAGGCGATCGTCAAACTGAGTGCCGTTATCAGATATCAGAATTTTGGGAACGCCAAACCGCGTGACCACATTCTGCCAGACAAACCGCCTCACGTCTTTCTCCTTGATTGTTACCAAAGGCTCCGCTTCAACCCATTTGGTAAAGTAGTCTATGGTCGCGATGAAGAACTTTCGGTTGCCTGGTGCTGTTGGGAGCGGCCCCACTATATCTAGCCCCCACATTGCAAAGGGCCAAGGGCTGGTGAAGGAAAAAAGTTTTCTGGCCGGCTGGTGGATCTGATGAGCAAACTTCTGGCACTTCTCACACTTACGAACATACTTCTGTGCGTCGGCCTTCATGCACGGCCACCAGTAACCTTGCGAAATAGCTCGGTAGGCCAAGGACCTGCCCCCTATATGACTGCCACAGATGCCTTCGTGAATTTCGTACAGGAAGGCCTCCACGCTACTCAGGTGCACACACTTCGGGTAGGGACCGGTGAAAGACTTCTTGTATAAAGCGCCGGATGGAGAGAGCCAAAACCACTCTGACTTCATCCGCACTTTATGTGCTTCCTTCTTGTCGGCTGGAAGGGTCCATTTTCTGAGAAAAAGGATGATAGGGTCCATCCAAGAAGGACCTAGCTCAGCGCAGAGTACTTCTGTCTATCCAGTTTCCTCAATGCTGGGTCTCGGAAGGAATTCAATCAAAAGAGGGTTGGGAAATGTGCTATCGACCATGGAAGCAAGGCTTGCCAACTCATCTGCCCAGCCGTTCTGTTCTCGGCCAATCTGTTGGACCCTGATCGCCTGAAATCACTTGATGTGGTTCCTGACCAGAGCTTAGTACTTCATCATTCGGTCATCATTTGCTTCGTAAACCCCAGAAACTTGGTTAACCACAAGCTGGGAATCACTGTAAACCATTAGCTTGGATGCTTGCATCTGAAGCGCGCTCTTGAGCCGGGCCAAAAGCGCCTTGTACTAGGCCTCATTGTTGGATGCTAGGAAGCCAAGGCTGATAGAATGTTCGATAGTTAGTCCGTCCGGTGAAATCAGAACAATACCTAGCCCGGCACCGTGACGGTTCGATGCTCCATCAACAAAAAGTTTCCACATCTCCCCCACAAACAACTTCTAACATTCTGATGGGTCCTGGAAGGCCTGAGGGTTGATGGGATCATGGTTGCTCAGCCGTTCGGTTCCATGCTCTATGCTGAGCGATTCCATTTCAACCCCCCTTGGCGATTCGGCACCGGACTCAGCAAGTTGATCCACAATGCCTAAGTCCGTAGGCGAATCGCCAGGTTGCGGTATTATGCTGGCCGCAGGCTCTGTTGTGATCGATTCCACTTTTTCCCCCCTCGGTGATGCGGTACCGGATAGATCAGGTTGGTCGGTGATACCTAACTTCGTTGTCACATCGCCGGGCTGTGGTATCGTACTAATTGAAGCTGTATTTCGGTTGGGCTTGCATTCACCTCTCCATCTGCCGCGGCAATATCGACCGGACATACCAAATCAGTTCCAGGTGAAAATTCAGCAACGAAGTCGGCTAGAGTCTGGGCTTTTATGGCAGTGCGCGGCTGGAACTTTACATCAAACTGTCCCAATTCGACCGCCCACTTAAGAATTCGACTGGAGAAGTCTGCCCGCTTGAACAAAGCTTTGAGGGGGAACTCGGTCAAGACAATGATGGTATGAGCATGGAAATAGTGCGCCAACTTCCTTGAGGCCATCATCAATGCCAACGCAAGTTTCTCCAGTGGCAAGTATCTCGACTCTACCGGTAGCAAGGTTTTGCTGACGTAGAAGATAGGGAGGTGCTTGATTCCTTCAATTTCGGACAAGCATCAGACCGACGCATGTCAGAAACGGCCAAGTAAAGGTAAAGTTCTTCGCCCGGCTTCGGTGTTACCAACAGTGGCGCCGAAGACAGATACTCCTTGAGCTCGGCCAAAGCCCGGTCACATTCTTCATCCCACGAGAACTTTGATTTTAGTGCTTGAAAGAAGAGGCGGCAGTGATCTAATGACCGGCTTATAAATCGATTAAACGCAGCAGCCATTCCGGCCAGATGCTGCACATCCTTAGCTAAGATGAGCTGCTTCAATTCCTGTACGGCTCTGATCTGTGTGGGGTCTGCTTTGATACCTCGGTTTGTGACTAAGAAGCCTAAGAATTTTCCGGATCCCATGCCGAAGGCACTCTTAGACGCATTTAGGCATAGCTTGTGCTTTTTGAGAATGGTGAACATCTTGGCTAAGTCGGACAAATGGTCTGCTTGATGCCAGCTTTTAACCACCATATCATCAATGTAAGCCTCCATTGTTCGGCCTAGCAGAGGAGCGAACATCTTGGTCACCATCCTTTGAAAAGTTACCCCGACATTCTTAAAACCAAAATGCATGACTCGGTAGCAGAAGAGTCCCTTTGGTGTAGTGAATGAGGTGATCTCTCGGTCAGGCCCATGCATGGCAATCTGATGGTAGCTGCAGTAGGCGTCCAAGAAACTGAGCCTGTTATGTCTAGCCGTTAAGTCCATAAGCTAGACTATTCTAGGCAAAGGGAAGCTGTCTTTCGGACAAGCTCGGTTGACGGTCTTGTAGTCGACGCAAACTCGCCACTTCCCATTCTTCTTGGGCACCACGACTATGTTTGAAATCCACTGAGGGTAGTGCACTTCCTGAATTGCTCGCTCCTCAAGCAAGTTCTTTACTTCCTCCGCAACTACCTCGGCGTGATGCAGCGCCGATCTCCTTGTTCGCTGAATGATCGGCTTGGCTCCGGGGAAGACATTGAGATGATGGCATATGAAACTCGGATCGAGGCCGGGCATGTCGTAAGACGACCATGCAAAAACTTCGATGTTGGCCATCAAAAACTCAACCATCTCGGTCCTTTCTTGGGCTGTAAGGCTTGAGCTGAGCAAGAAGAACTTGTCCGGATGCTCTGTATCAACTCGCACCTCCACCAATTCCTCGACAGCTTTGTCATCGGCCTTGGTGCCCACATCGTCAAGGACTCCCTGGTCCTTTAGTCCCTCAATCATTTGAACGAAGCCTTTAGCAACTCAACTTCCGTTGACTACCACGACGTATTGCTTCGACATGACTTGATTGCCCCAAATCTCCTCGATTGCCCCCATAGCCGAGGGACTCTCATCACCTGATGAAAGGTTGACGCTACGGCCTGTATAGCGTGAAGTCATCCCCTTCCGAGGATCAATTTATAAGTAGATAGCACCTGCAACACCCAAAACTGCACTTGTTTGACCACAGATCCCGCTTTGACTGGTAGGATAATCTTTCCCAAAGGCCACTCCGGTTGCGAGTTGAAACCAACCAGTGGCGAAGTTGCCAGAGCCAAGTCTATATCTCGGAGCTTGAGTTGCTTGAACGCGTCGTAATACATGATCTCGACCGAGCTTCCCTGATCGATCAAGATCCGTTTGACATCAAATTCCTTGACCCGGAGTGTTACTACTAAGGCATCGTTGTGCGGCATCTGAATGCGCTCTAGATCCCTTGAGGTGAAACTGATCACATCTTTCTCTTCGGTCTTCCCCCTCTTAATCGCAGGTTGAACCGACAAAACTTCTCTCATGTGTTCTGCCTTCTTGATCATTCCTCGGAGCTCGCATACACGCACCGGTTCCATTATGCCGTAGATGACATTGACAACCCCTTGTAGAGGCGCATCACGGTCATCTGGTCCCCGCGGATCAACCAGAGCTTGGTTTGCTTTCACGCCCCCATCAATGTAAAGGTCTAGATGTTCGGCTGCGACTAGCTCTTCCAAATGTTGCCTCAAAGGCAAACAATCCTCTGTCCGGTGGCTGCGCTCCCGGTGAAATATGTAACGGTACCGCGGATTGAAGCCCTTCTGTCCATCACCCAACTTAGCAGGAAATCGGATATATTCCTCGTCACGAATTTCACTAAATATGCGATAGATTGGAATCTTAAAGACCGTGGTGATGCCTGTCCTAGCCTTCAACCTTTTGTTTGCATCGGCTACGTCATCCCGGGGGTAGTCATCCCGGTCATTCCAACGTCTCCTACCTTGGTTTTTGCGATTTGAGTCGCGATTCGATTCCTCAGCATGGTCACTTGATCAGCTAGACTCTTGTCCGACCACGTGCACTTTTCCAACCGACTTCTTGTCTGTTGCTACCGGAGTTACCTTCGCCGTAGATGCTAACGCATCATCCTCTATTCGGATGTGCTCATTGATGCGTTGCATGAGCCAGCCGACTTCTTGTCTGTTACTACCGGAGTTGCCTTCGCGGTAGATCCTTATGCATCATCCTCTACTCGGATGTGCTCATTGATGCGTTGCATGAGCTGGCCCATGGATGTCGGCTGGTGCATGGTAAGCGAGTCCCGTAGTCTATGTTCGACCGGGAGACCACGCTTGTATTGTGTGATTGCCAGGTTGACCGGGCAATCTAAGATCTCGTGTTTTTGTGTCAACTTCCTTTGGTGTTTTTGTGTTGGTTTTGAAACGCGTCACAAAGGCTTCGGCCAACTGATGCCACCTTTCTATGCTCTCCTCCGGCAACCTCTCGAACCATTTCAAACCCAGTTTGCCTAAACTTGACGGGAAGATGAGGCACATAAGTGCGTCATTCTGCCTGTGTCCGGCCATGACCTGTCGGAAGTGGCTTACATGCATATAGGGATCGGTCTTTCCGTCATAGAGTATGAACTTAGGCTGGTGGAAGCCTACTGGAAGCGGTGTTGTTTCTATCTCCAGGGAGAAAGGAGTGGCGCTCAGCCTCTCCAAGTTTGTATCGAGAAGGAGTGGCGCTGCTAAGCGTGGTGGAGGCATTCCGACCTCCTCGCTGGCGTAAACCCCATAGGATAGCCGCTGGAACGCGGCACCCTCTGAGCCTCCCGCTGGTGAGCCCTTTCCTTCAAGACTGCCCGCAAATCTTTCGAACGAGCGGAATAGGAGTACCTCGACGTCGTCGCCGGACGTGAGGGCTGGTAAGTGCTATCTTGCGCGCTGGATTTCTCTGCACGCACGTCGGAATCTCCAACCTTGTAGCTTCTAGTGATAGAAATGGAATGAGTATGCCGCTGACTCTGACTGCCTGAACAGCCGGATTGGATGCGCTCACTGTGGTCTCCCACTCCAGCTACACCTTTCCCTTTGACATGCCGCTTTAGCTCCTCCATCTCCGCCGCCATTCGCCGGATGACGGCGTCTTGGTCCCTTAGCTTGTGTTCCAGACGTCTGGCGTGTGATTCTTTCCGCCGTTGATGACCGTCTGGACTTCGTGAATGACCATAACTTCTTCCGCGCTTATCCCGCGCGTCTCCCGTCTGTCCTCTTGGGAATGTCTCCAGGTCCGCCATTTGAGGGATGACGGGATGTTCTTCTCTCCGTCTGCCTGACTCCGGGGTAACTCCATCGATGGCGGACAACGGAATCTCGTCGTTGTTCGCCATGCACGGCGATCAGACGAGCCTGGAAGACAAGGTTTTGTCTACAAAGTTCCCACAGACTGCGCCAATTGTACGGGGAGCAAATATTTAGGCAAGCCCGTACTCCTTTCTTCCAAGCTCCGTTTATGTCTGATCACCTACATGCACAATAGCGGTGAGCTACCCGGCGGTGTGTGGCCGGAAAAGCCCTCCGACAATCAAGTTAGCACACACCTGGGGATAGAGAGAGAGATGAGAGAGAGTTGAGTGTAAGTGTTAAATCTTGCTGAACATCACCTAACCCAACTGCCAGCCCACTCTACTAGGAGCTCGGCAGCCGGGCTGCATCATCTCGGCTATCAACGGCTATGCTGCACTTTATGCCCAAGTGTTCCCATAGCCAAGCTCAAAGAGGACCAAGCTCGGTTACATTCCGGCATAGTCGAGCTCGGAACAACTCATGCTGGTTTACCGTCGACCTTCCTGCCGAGCAAACTCATGAACCGCGGAACACCCACGCCTTACTTGGCGCCGGACATCTCACTTGACCGGCTTCTATACCATGAAGCCAAGTAGCTCGGTCCAACCACACCTTGCCTTAACCGAGCAGATCCTTTCAGGACAGGGTCGCACTACGTCGGCCCAACCTTGTTCGGCCCAAATCTGTTCGGCCCAATCCCAGATCATAAATCTCCCTTTCAGTGATGAATTTAAATTACTATCATTGTTGTAATTGGTTTAAATATGATTTTAATGTTTGGTTTAAAATTTCGGGGACGAAATTCCTTAAGGGGGGTGGTTATAGCGATTCTGGTTTAGACCCCGACCCATTAGATGTTTTGAATCCGGGTTTCATTGTCTTGTACTGTTGTTCATACATTGTTTCCCCTCATTTCTCTTTGAGTTTGGCTTTGGGATGTGTTGGTTGCGTTTGGAACAAGTTGGTAACATGTTTTTCAAACTGCTGTTGTCTAGAATTTTGCCTCTTTGCTCGAACGACACTTCTTGCGCTCGAGCGGTCCTTGTGTATTCTCAATATTTTTGCAGGTTTACAAAACTACTGGAAGTTGGCATTCTTCACTCAAGCGAACCTTCTTGCATTTGAGCAGTGGTCTTCTGTCTGTAAAATTTCTAGGAGTTTGTATTCTTCGCTCAAGTGGTGCAACTTATTGTGTTTGGTCGCTTGAGTGACACATCTTGCGCTTGAATGAGCTATGCGTATATTAGTTCGTAAAGTCACTTTTCTGAGTCACTTTTCATCTCTCTCTCTCTCTCTCTCTCTCTCTAAACATTTCAAAATCTTACTTTCTCTCTCTCTCTCTCTAAACATTTCAAAATCTTATTTTCTATCACACTCTCTCCAAAACTCATCTATTTTACTCAAATCCACCTAGATCCATCGATCTTTTCACTCGTGTCCCTTTGTTAAAAAGATAGAGCTCGACGAGGGCTTCGTTATAATCAGAGCAAAGTTGGTTTTCAGCATCTTTGAGTTTCCTTCTCTCTCTCTCTCTCTCTCTCTCTCTCTCTCTTATCTTATCTTCTAAACTTGAGATAGGGATTTTCGCACTTTCTATGAGTTTTAACTTAATTATTTGCTATTCCTAAACAATACGGTGATTTTGGGAATTTTTGAAACAAACCTAGGGTTTTGGATTAAAGATTAAAAGATGGGTTTTCAAATGGATTCTTGGAAATGATTGTGGTGTTGAAAATAAAGTTGAGTTGTGATGAAATTGATGATTTTGATACTTGGGATTGATTTTGGATGAAAAAAGAATTTTGCGCTAAATACCTCAAATGTAAATTTTGATATAAATAATGAAATTGATGTTGGAAAAATGGAATTAGGTTGATGTCGATAAGGACGATGAAGTTGGATATGTATTATCTCTCGCGCCTTGAAAAATTGGAAGTTTATCCCTATTGAAAATTGTTTATTTATTTAGAAATATCTATTTTGGGCTATTAGTGGAGGATAGTTATGATTGTTGTATAAATTGCATGAGAATTGGGGGAATTCAAACTATTTTCTCATTCATTTGCATTGAACATTATCTCACACTTATACATTGGAAATGTTTATCGTTTTGAGAAAAATTGGTGAATCTGAGAAACATGTATTGTCTCATTGAAGCAAGTCGGCCTGAGTGTCCATGATGAAAGCCTTAAAAATTGAGCGCATACAGGGGTGTTGATCCCGCGGACGAAATATCCGTAAAATGGTAATAGTAGTGCTTGTATAGCCTATGTTTACATCGGTGCTGGTTCACAGTTTCCCGCAGACGAAATTTTCGTGAAATATTGTATTGGTTTTGAGATTTCTAGAGTGTGATTCATTGTCCTATTTTCTATTGTGAAGGGAATGATTTATGAATTATGATATAAACTTGGCATTTGCATAGTTTTGGAAAGAGATATAAAATGTTTTGGCACAAGTATTGCATATGCATTTACCTTATAGTTTTGTTAAGATTTATACACTGTATTAGATTATTTCTACTAGGTTTTGGCTCACCCCATGTGCGGAAAACATTTCAGGTGCTGATGATATTCCTCCGTTAAGGCAATAACTTGGGAGGAGTTTGAGCAAGAGCTTTATTTTGTTGATCTTTTGTATATGTTTTGTACAGGCTATATTGGACTTAAATTTCACTTTTATTGTAACCAAGTACTGTCTTGGAAAGTTGTAAGCCTTTAGTGCATTTATTATTTGTTCTACTTTCATATCTTATCTCTTGTTGTAACATATGTTACAGATTTAGGATTAAGCTTGTGAATGTATATCAGCATATATATGTATATATTTTGTAAAACTTAATTGAAAACTAATGAAAGATAATTATTTTATCGTAATTGTCACTTACTGATATTGTGGATGTGTTGTTGTATTTATTTCGAGGCGTTACACAGGTTAAGGGAAAAAAGAGGTGGGGTGGGTAGCACTGAAGAATTGTGCATTTTATTTTTGTTTAAATAATTTTTAGTGTAAATTGTTCAATTTTGGTAATCAAATGCGTGTGTGCATGTGGATTTTGACGATTTTAGATTGAATCTTCAAAATTTAGGTTAGGTTTAGCATCTCTTAGAAAAGTCAAAAAATCACTATCTTATTTAAGTCACATTATCTTATTTAAGTCATATCACTTCAAACTCAATTTATATTTTATAAAAAATTTAAAAAATATACTTATTTAAAACATCCCAAACAACCCCTTAGCTCAAGCCATACGCCATGAAGGCTTCATACCTTTTTTTGGGGAAACATTTGAGGGTTCATATCCATGATAATTGTGTTTTAGGTGTGTAAAGTTGATGCGGAGAGTTAAAATTGGTATTTTAATTTTCAATGTTGTTGATATTCGGAAGTGCTACGTTGCTCGAGGAATACGGCTCGAATACAGGCTCGACACCAAAACGACGTCGTTTTGGTGTCGAGTCTTTTTTTTTTCTTTTCTTTGTTGCAGATCGGGAAGAAAAAACGAAAGAAGAAGAAGGGCTCTGCGGGAGGAGGAGGAGGACTAGAGGAGGGCCATAAAAATCGAGGGTGGGTGTATTTAACGGCGTGGCAATGACGACCAATGACTGGGTGGCGGAGGCGATGATTTGTCGTCTTCTTGGTCTCGACAACGGCCAATGAGAGACAACGGCCGACGGCAACCCCTCTCCTCCCTCTCTCCTCTCCTCTCTTCTCCTCTCGAACTGAGCTCAAATTTTTTCGAGTCATTTTCCGTTGATATTATCAACTTTAAATGATGATTTAATTAAAGGCGGGAAATATTTTTATTTAAATTCCAAGAGAATTTAGTGTAATTATATTAAAATTATAAGTTTTTTAGTTTTTATTTTTTAATAAATTATGTAAATAATCTTTGTAGTTTACACGATTTGATAATTTGGTCAATATTATCTTAATTTACTCTATTTTACTCATTGATTTAACAGATTGTGTCATTTTAGTTTAATAAATAATTATTGTTAAGTTTGGTGGACAAGAATTCTATACAACGTGTCAATTTGGTTCTTGTAATTTACATAATGTGTTAATTTGGTCTCTATTGTTTTAATTTGTTCGATTTTGATAGAAACCAAACTGGCAAATTGTGTAAGTTATAAGGATTAAATTGACACATAATTTGACTTCCATCTACCAAACTTAATAATCATTATTTATTTGACTAAAATGGCACAATCTGTTAAATTAAGGAACAAAATCAAATAAATTAAAATAACATGGATCAAATTGATACATTGTGTAAATTATAGAGATTATTTGTATAATTTACCTTTTTTAAAAAAAAAAAAATTCAAGGGAGATAAATATAATTTATCTGTAACAAGAATATAATTATAGTAAAAAATTGACTTTTAAATTATGAGTCAAATTTCATAATAATCTTTTAAGGGTAAATTACACTGACACTCTCTGAGATTTATGTTTATTACAGTTTCTCTCTCACATTTTGAAAATTATATCTTCCCCTTGAGGTTTAAAATTTCATTACAAATTCCCCCCTCAGTCCTTTTAATTTTTTTAAATACCAATTTTACCCTTATTGGATAAATCACATTGACACCCCTCACATTTTAGAAATTACAATCCCCTCTCTAAGGTTTAAAATAGCATTACCAATTACCCCCTCAGGTTAGTATTAATTGAAAAAAAATATTAATTGGAAAAATTTAATTGAAAAAAAAATTTTGTTAGTAATTTTTTAATTTTTGTTTAATAACTAACGTAAACTCATTTTTTGAATTTACGTTTTTTCTCAAATTTATAAACTGGGACAACCATTTATAAACCAAAAAATTATCAAATAAGTTTTTACGGAAATTTTTAAATTTTTGTAAATATAAATTGAAAACTGAAAACGAAATGGTTACAAAATAAGTCTCAGATGGTAAAAATGTAGTAACATTAACAAATAATTAAATAAATTACCAACGTAAGAAATGATTTATCAAAAGATTCTTAGGCTATGTATGGTTTAATTTTAGAATTTTTTTAAAAAAATTAAAAATTAATTTGGTTAAGAAATAAAAATAAAAAAATATTTTTTAAACGAAATGAAAATTATTTTTTATTTTTTATTTCTTAACCAAATTAATTTTTAATTTTTTAAAATTTTTTTCTAAAAATCAAACCATGTATGGCCTAAGAATCTTTTGACAAGTCATTTCTTATGGTGGTAACTTATTTAATTATTTGTTAATTTTACGATATTTTTACCATCTGAATCCTGTTTGGTAACTATTTCGTTTTCAGTTTTCAATTTATATTTACAAAATTTTAAAAACTGTCATAAAAACTTGTTTGATAATTTTTTTGATTTATAAATGATTGTCTCAGTTTGTAAATTTAAGAAAAAAACGTAAATTCAAAAAATGAGTTTACGTTAGTTTTTAAACAAAAATTTAAAAATTTTACTAACAAATTTTTTTTTCAATTAATTTTTTTTCAATGAATTTTTTTTTCCAACTAATACTAACTGAGGGGGCAATTGGTAATATTACTTTAAATCTTAGGGAATGGATTGTAATTTCTAAAATGTGAGGGGTGTCAATGTAATTTACCCAATAAGGGTAAAATTGGCATTCAAAAAAATTAAATTGTTGAAGGGGAGAATCTATAATAAAACTTTAAACCTCAAGGGGAGATGTAATTTTCAAAATGTGAGAGTATCTCCAATGCACTAGACTTATAATACTTGTTAGTTAAAATGCCTAGTGTGATTCACTTTTTTCAATTCCAATGCACTAGGCATATGATTAGGCATTTTGGCTCAACTCATATTCACTAGCTACATGTAGCTAACCCTTCAACGCTAGGCAAAATGTATTCAATCATTAGGATCATTTCCCTCCATCTTTATTGTTGACGTGATATTCTATAAAATTAATAGTATTTGGATAAATAGCTAAAATAAAGAACATAGTTGGAGTAAAAACATAAAACAGTTAATAGGCAAAATAAAATATATATTTTATAGTAATATTTAGATAGATAAAATGCCTACTACCGTTAGAGATGCTCTGAAAAAAAGAACTATAATAAACATAAATCTTAAGATTGTCAGTGTAATTTACCCTTAAATAAATTTTAAAAATATATTTATAATTTATCAAAAGTATTGTACACAAATTGTTTCCTTTACGCGCTATGCCGCTCTACTCTTCTCCCTCGCCTTGCAAGTTGCAATCATTCCTCTTTTCTTTTGCAATATTACAGAAGGTCCCCACTCAATCAAATCCTCTCTCTCTCTCTCTCTCTCTCTGCGTACTTTCTCTCTCTTTAATCAGGATCTCCACACCCCCAATCCAGACCAAGCCCCACATACGCCAATCACACCTACTGCCACCACCACCAACACCCCCGCACCACTTTGCTTCCGCCGCCGCCGCCCTTCAGACCTGAGATGCGATGAGCCTCCGGCAGCGTCCGCCAGCGGTCCAATCCCACCACCCTGGTCCACCCCACGGCTCAAACCGGACTTACTCCGACACCTCCGAACAGCCCTACAACATAATCCCCATCCACAACCTCCTCGCCGACCACCCCTCCCTCCGCTACCCCGAAGTACGCGCCGCCGCGGCATCCCTACGTGCCGTCGGAGACCTCCGTAAACCTCCCTTCATCCAATGGCACGACCACATGGACCTCCTCGACTGGCTCGGTGCCTTCTTCGGCTTCCAAAACGACAACGTTCGCAACCAGCGAGAGCACCTCGTACTCCACCTCGCCAACGCCCAGATGCACCTCACCCCTCCTCCCGACAACATTGACTCCCTCGACCCCGCTGTCCTCCGCCGCTTCCGCCGCAAACTCCTCAAGAACTACACCTCCTGGTGCTCCTTCCTCGGACACAAATCCAACATCTGGATCTCCGAAAACACCCGACGAGACTCCGATCACCGCCGCGAATTGCTCTACGTCTCGCTCTATCTCCTCATCTGGGGTGAGTCCGCTAATCTACGCTTTGTTCCTGAATGCATTTGCTATATTTTTCATTGTATGGCTATGGAACTCAATAGAATTCTTGAGGATTACATTGATGAGAACACGGGTCGACCTGTTTTGCCCTCAATTTCTGGCGAAAACGCCTATTTGAACCGGGTTGTGAAACCCATTTACGAAACCATTCGTGCCGAGGTAGAAAATAGTAGAAATGGGACTGCCCCACATTCTGCCTGGCGGAATTATGATGATATCAATGAGTACTTTTGGACTCGGAGGTGTTTTGACAAGTTGAAGTGGCCAATTGATGTGGGTAGTAATTTTTTCGTTACTACGAGTAAAGGGAAGCATGTGGGTAAGACTGGATTTGTGGAGCAGAGGTCTTTTTGGAACTTGCTTCGGAGCTTTGATAAGCTCTGGATTATGTTAATTTTGTTTCTTCAGGCAGCAATAATCGTTGCTTGGGAAGGGAAGGAGTATCCGTGGCAGGCATTGAAAATTCGCAATGTTCAGGTTCGGGTTTTGACTCTATTCTTTACTTGGAGTGGGTTCAGGTTTCTTCAGTCACTTCTTGATGCTGGGATGCAGTACAGTCTGGTTTCAAGGGAGACTTTGTCGCTCGGGGTGAGAATGGTGTTAAAGAGTGTTATTGCTGCTGTGTGGATCATTGTTTTCGGGGTTTTCTATGGTAGAATTTGGACCCAGAAGAATCGTGATAGAAGCTGGTCTAGCGAGGCCGATAAGCGAGTGATTACTTTTCTAGAGGTTGCATTGGTTTACATAGTGCCAGAGCTTCTGGCACTGGCTCTTTTTATTTTACCCTGGATTCGGAATTTCCTAGAGAATACAAATTGGAGGATCTTTTACTTGTTGACATGGTGGTTTCAGAGCCGAACATTTGTGGGTCGTGGCCTTAGGGAAGGCCTTTTGGACAATATAAAGTATTCTTTATTCTGGGTTGTGGTGCTTGCTACAAAATTTTGCTTCAGTTACTTCCTACAGATCAAACCCATGATTTCTCCAACAAAAACCCTCATGAATCTTAAGGATGTGACATATGAGTGGCATGAGTTTTTCAGTAACAGCAATAGGTTTGCAGTTGGCTTGTTGTGGCTTCCTGTGGTCTTCATTTACCTAATGGATTTGCAGATTTGGTATTCAATCTACTCCGCATTTGTTGGTGCCGCAGTGGGGTTGTTTGACCATTTGGGTGAGATACGAAACATGCAGCAGTTGAGGTTGAGATTCCAGTTCTTTGCTAGTGCAATTCAGTTTAATCTCATGCCTGAGGAGCAACTTTTAAATACAAGGGGAACACTGAAGAGCAAGTTTAATGATGCAATTCACCGGTTGAAGCTGAGGTATGGGCTTGGCCGACCCTTCAAGAAGCTTGAATCAAACCAGGTGGAGGCAAACAAGTTTGCCTTGATATGGAATGAGATAATTACAATATTCAGAGAAGAAGATATTATCAGTGACCACGAGGTTGAGTTGTTGGAGCTGCCTCAAAATACCTGGAATGTTAGTGTTATCCGCTGGCCTTGTTTACTCCTCTGCAATGAGCTGTTGCTTGCTCTCAGCCAGGCCAAAGAGTTAGTAGATGCACCTGACAAGTGGCTTTGGTATAAAATCTGCAAGAATGAGTACAGGCGTTGTGCTATTATTGAAGCATACGACAGTGTAAGGCACTTGCTGCGTGCTATTGTCAAATCCCACACTGAGGAACATTCCATCATAACAGTTTTGTTTCAAGAAATTGATCAGTCGATTCAGATTGAGAAGTTCACAAAAACATTCGATATGAATGCATTTCCACAGATCCATGCCAAATTGATAGTTCTGCTTGAGCTGTTGATCAAGCCTAAGAAAGATATTAACAAGGTGGTGAATATTCTTCAGGCTCTTTATGAGATTGCCATTCGAGACTTTTATAAAGACAAGAGAAGCAGTGATCAGCTGAGGGAGGACGGTTTGGCTTCTCGTAGGCCAGTTTCAAGCGAGGTGTTGCTTTTTGAGAATGCCGTCGAATTGCCTGAAGCTGATAAAGAGACATTTTATCGACAGGCTCGGCGCTTGCACACCATTCTTACATCTCGGGACTCGATGCACAATATCCCGACAAATCTTGAGGCAAGACGCCGAATAGCATTCTTCAGCAACTCTCTGTTTATGAACATGCCCCATGCTCCCCAAGTTGAGAAAATGATGGCTTTTACTGTATTGACTCCTTACTACAATGAAGAAGTGCTGTATAGCAAGGAACAACTTCGAATTGAGAACGAAGACGGGGTTTCCACTTTATATTATTTACAGACTATCCATGCAGATGAATGGAAGAATTTCATGGAGCGGATGCGCCGAGAGGGAATGGTAAATGATGCTGAAATATGGACAGACAAGCTAAGAGATCTTAGGCTTTGGGCATCGTATAGAGGCCAGACACTCTCCCGCACTGTGAGAGGAATGATGTATTACTATCGGGCTCTTCAGATGCTGGCTTTTCTTGATTCTGCGTCAGAGATGGACATCAGGGAAGGATCACAGGAACTTGCCTCGATGAGACGAAGTGGTAGCATGGATGGATTCAACTCAGAAAGGTCACCATCTACGAGGAGTTTGAGTAGAGCAGATAGTTCAGTGAGTCTGTTGTTCAAAGGCCATGAATATGGGACTGCTTTAATGAAATACACTTATGTGGTTGCCTGCCAGATATATGGGGCTCAAAAGGCGAAAAAGGACCCCCATGCTGAGGACATTCTGTATCTGATGAAAAACAATGAAGCTCTTCGAGTGGCCTATGTTGATGAGGTTTTCTCGGGGAGGGATGAGAAGGAGTATTATTCTGTTCTGGTGAAGTATGATCAACAGTTGCAGAAGGAAGTGGAGATCTACCGAGTTAAGTTGCCTGGCCCCTTGAAGCTTGGAGAGGGAAAGCCGGAGAATCAGAACCATGCCCTTATCTTCACTCGTGGTGATGCAGTCCAGACCATTGACATGAACCAAGATAACTATTTCGAGGAAGCTCTCAAGATGCGGAATTTATTGGAGGAGTTCAGACACTACTATGGTATCCGAAAGCCTACTATCTTGGGAGTTCGAGAACACATTTTTACTGCCTCTGTCTCATCACTTGCATGGTTTATGTCAGCTCAAGAAACAAGTTTTGTCACCTTGGGGCAGCGTGTCTTGGCGAATCCTTTGAAAATTCGAATGCATTATGGCCACCCCGATGTCTTTGATAGATTCTGGTTCTTGACTCGGGGAGGAATCAGCAAAGCTTCCAGAGTAATTAATATCAGTGAGGACATTTTTGCCGGTTTCAATTGCACATTACGAGGTGGCAATGTCACTCATCACGAGTACATCCAAGTTGGTAAGGGAAGGGATGTTGGATTGAATCAAATATCTATGTTTGAGGCCAAGGTTGCAAGTGGAAATGGTGAGCAAGTCTTGAGTAGAGATGTCTACAGGTTGGGACACAGGCTGGATTTCTTCCGGATGCTGTCATTCTTCTACACTACTGTGGGTTTCTTTTTTAACACACAGATGGTTATCCTTACTGTCTATACTTTTCTGTGGGGTCGACTTTATCTAGCACTTAGTGGAGTTGAGGCTTTTGCAACGGCAGACAATAACAACAACAAAGCACTGGCTACAATCTTGAACCAACAGTTCATCATCCAACTTGGTTTCTTCACTGCACTCCCAATGATTGTGGAGAATTCTTTGGAGCAAGGGTTCCTTGGAGCCATATGGGATTTCATAACAATGCAGCTTCAGTTGTCATCTGTATTCTACACATTCTCCATGGGAACTCGTGCCCACTACTTTGGCAGAACTATTCTTCATGGTGGTGCAAAGTACCGGGCAACTGGGCGTGGTTTTGTTGTGCAGCACAAGAGTTTTGCCGAGAATTATAGACTTTATGCTCGTAGCCACTTTGTGAAGGCAATTGAACTTGGGTTGATACTCATAGTGTATGCGTCATACAGCCCCGTAGCTACTGGCACCTTTGTTTACATAGTATTGACCATCTCAAGTTGGTTCTTGGTTGCGTCATGGATCTTGGCTCCATTTGCTTTCAATCCATCAGGTTTTGACTGGTTGAAGACAGTTTATGATTTTGATGATTTCATGAATTGGATTTGGTACCGTGGTGGCGTGTTTGCAAAAGCTGAACAGAGCTGGGAAAAATGGTGGGATGAGGAACAGGATCATCTGAGGACAACTGGCCTTTGGGGAAAGATTTTGGAAATAATCCTTGACCTCCGTTTTTTCTTTTTCCAGTACGGGATTGTATACCAGCTAGATATTGCTGCTGGGAGCAAAAGTATTGCTGTTTACTTGCTCTCTTGGATCTATGTGGTTGTGGCTGCTGGCATTTATATGATTGTAGCATATGCTCGGGACAAATACGCTGCAAGAGAACACATATACTATCGATTGGTTCAGTTCCTCCTTATTATTCTTGCCATTCTTGCAATCATTGCCTTGTTGAAGTTCACCCACTTCACATTTGTTGATCTTTTCACAAGTCTTTTGGCATTCCTTCCTACTGGGTGGGGCTTTATTTTAATTGCCCAAGTACTCCGTCCTTTTATACAAAAAACCTTGATTTGGGAGATTGTTATTTCTGTGGCTCGGCTATACGACATAATCTTTGGAGTGATTGTTATGGCTCCTGTGGCACTACTATCATGGATGCCTGGTTTCCAGTCGATGCAGACAAGGATTCTATTCAATGAAGCATTCAGTAGGGGCCTGCAGATATTCAAGATATTGACAGGAAAAAAATCTAAAGCTGACGTGTGACTTGAGGTAATTGTCAATCACCTTTTCTTTTCTGGGTACGTCAAAATATGGTTTTTTTTGTTTTTGTTTTTAAATTTATAAGAAATTACCTTTATTTGAAACCCAAGACTTAATGGACCCAGCTGTGTGCATTACATATGTTTTTTAAGATGATGACCATCTAATCGCCTTTTTTAGCATTTTTCAGTGAGCACAATATGATAGGTATAATGAGCAATGCAGTGTTGTCATTGACGTTTTGAGTGCAGTGTGATCTGCTTACTTTTTTGGGTGGTTTACTAAACTTGCATTCTTCTAGTTGTTAGATCACCAACTATCCTAGAAGGTTAAGCTGCTAGAGAACACCCTCCCTCATATGCAATCTTGTCTTGCACGTGAAGAGACAACCAAACAACCAAACAGAATTCAAACAAACATATCAAATGCAAAAAGAGAAATTTGTATCCAAGACCTCCTAAAGCCAAAACTCTGATACCATCTTAGATTAGCAATTACCCCAAAATCTTACTACCAGTCTAATACTAATAAAACTTTTAAACTGTACTAATGGGCTTTTGGCCATATATTTTAACTTAAAGGCAAATGAGTAATGCATGTCCACAACCCTAACACAATAGGCCACAACCTAAAACTCATTATCTTATTAGTTCAAAAGCTAGATAATGCAATGTAAAATCTAATATTTATAAGTCAAGAATCCTAATCGAAATAGGAAACCAAATCCTAATATAATAGGAAAACAAATATTAATAAAAATCCTAACCAAACTAAAACTCATAATTAAATCATGATTAAAAATAAAATACTAATATAAATTAGATAATAAATATTAAAGACAATTATAAAATCTCTATGGTGCACACACATTCTGTGTCACTTAGCTTTGTGTTTTTTCCTGATAGGTCTTTTACTTGATATTTCTCATAGAATATAGTTTATTTATTTATTTTTTAATTTTTAAACCATGTATTATACTAAGTTTAACAATACTAGCTCTCCATATGCATACTACTCATATGTTTATGCACAAAAAGACATACGTCTCAAATTGATGCGCAACCTTTTGGTGATTCTCACCATAGTTGTCAAATCAAGATTCGAATTGTGAATTAAAATGGCCTTGTACCAAATCGTGAATCATAAAGATTTAGTCACCATTTTTAATTTACTTAGAAATATATATATACAGAATTAGATGTTAAATATATATTATAAATATGAAATATGTAAACTTAAATGACAATATTGTTTTGAATGATGATGACGTGGTCTAATAGGTAAGAAATAAACACGGGTTCCCATGTAAGATCACTATCTTATTTTTTCAATTTCTTATCAACCTTTCTTGATAAAGAAAGTGAACAAAGACATACTTTCAATTTTTTAAGTAACAATAACTTAACAACAATGTTGACATTTGAACAATAAGCATACATACTTTTCCAAGTAATAATGACCCAACCAAAAAAGAAAAAAAGAATTAATTGGAATTTGTTATTTTAAAACCTAAAATACTTTGAAAGGTATATATGCTTGTAGTTCAAAATCTTTTTTTTTTTTTTTGACAAAAAAAAAAAAGAATTGTAGAACCATTTGGTTTAATTGACCCCACTCATGTAATCTTGAACTATATTTATTTCAATAAAAAAAAGCATTAGACAATTCATTGTGCAAATTAATTTAACCTTAAACATCTTTAAAAGATATATTTTAACTTTTTTTAGGAAAAAACAAAATTAGAAGAAAATGTTAAAAATATGTTGGGTCTAACTAAATCTGATCGGATTCTATTAAAAACTCATGATCACCAAGAAAATAACAAATCATGTATACATATCGGTTATATCATACTAAACATTATTATTTCATTTTCACTAAAAGATGGAGGAAAAAAAAAATCTAAATATGTGAGACACGATAGCTTTGAGAATTGTATGAATCGTAAAAAATGAATCGATTGTGAATCATCCGATTCACTATAGATTCACTTTCAAAATAGATTCACCCATAGATTCGTATCAATTTTACATAAATTGCGAATCAAATTGCAAATTGCAAGTTGCAAATCGTAAGATTCTATTTTCACCGAAAAATTGAAACTTCAATGCATTTTTCCTTAGGCCTCGAGGTGAGCCTCAATATTGCCTTTGAAAACTTTGATTTTAACTTTTTGTTGTAGCGCCTGGAAGACAAGTTTAGTGGAAAATAAGAAACTCTAGGAATAATTTTTCAATTAAGAAATTATATGCTTGTGCTTTTTGTGTTTGGAAGGAATGATTGAAAAAGTTTATGAAGGAACCATTCTTACACTTTGATGTTGAAAAGATGCTACAGTTAGAATATAAGAAGCACGGACACGGATACAGATGCGGACATGGACAAGGATGCGGATACAGGACATGGTGATTTCGAAAAAAATGGGGACACGGACACGACAATAAAATATGTTTTCATATATTTTTATTTACTATTTTGATTAATATCACATCCACAAACAATCAATATTAATCAAAACTAACTCCAATTCTATTTTTTTATATTAAAAAAAAGTACTTTTAAATTAACACTTGCAGTTTATGTCTTTTTTTATGGATGATCTATTAAGTATTTAAATCTAAGAGAAAAATAATAAACATTTAGCATTCAACTTTCATCAAATGCATTAAATAAAATGGGAGAGAAAACAACTTGGCATGTCTTTAGTGTGTCCCCGAAGTTTTCCCAAAGTTTCCCCGGCATGTCCCCTGAAAATAAATTAATTAAGAGGACATGCCAGGTGTGTCCCATACGTGTCCTTAAAGTGTCCGCGTGTCCCCAAAGTGTCCGTGTGTCCAACATGGATACGGCACTTGTTTTGAAGTGTCGGTGCTTCATAGGTTAGAATGATGTCCTCTCTAGTTGCCTTGTTGCTGGTGGCTGGTGGCATGGATTACATGAAGTAGGGGAAGGGAGTTGAGATTATTTAAGCTTTTGGTTTGGTTTTCAAATTCCTGATGCTGACAACTATTTTGATTTTTTTGGTTAAAACGCAAAATTGTACCTTTTTCCAGAGTCGTTGGTTAGCATACTATGTTCTCATTAGCATTATACAAGCATTGTATTTAAGGAGATATTGCGCTTTGAATCAAAGAGGGCTTGATTGTGGAGGGTACAGGGTGTTTTTTATGTGTTTGATATGTTGCATTTGGAGGGACAAAATTGAACTTGGTGTAGATTTGTCATGCATAGATTGAAAGCCACTTTATCGCCTACTTTTCAAATTTAGATTATATGCAAGTTTTGTGACTGTGATTTCTTTCGTAGATTTTGTAGAAGAGCCTGGTTTGTAGATGAGTTTTGGATTTGATTATATAAATCATGTTTATAGAGGTGGTGCTCCTACTGATGCCTTTTGAATGACTTGTCAAAAATGAAAGAAAAAAAGAGGGTTGATTTTTAACTTTTAAATTCTAATGTTCTAGTCCTATTCTTTCATACTCTGTGATCACTCTTTGTTACAGTTTATCACCATTTCTATTGTGGTACAAAGAAAGTTACCCATTTTTTGGAACGTGGATGTGACTGGACAGTTGAACCATTGAAGCATTAAGTTGGGCTCCTTACGGTTCTACAGACCTTAAAAAACTTGAGCCAAAGAATATGCTAAGCCATCACTGTTTCTCACCTCATTTTCTTTCCTACTAGATATAAAGGTGGTGGGGCCTACATTAGTATAGGTGATAAAAAGTGGTGGCTGTATCATTTTTGTTGAGCTAAAAACTGGTTTTGTTTATATAAATTTGCATAGTCCAGACAATTGACTGGTATCATTAATGAACTACTCTTCTGTTTAAGTTCTTAACTTAGTTTGGTGTCATGTGTGAGGCTATTATAAATTAAATTTGGGATAAATCATGCGAGTGGGTTAATTAATGGGGGTGTGTATCTTCTTGAACTCTCTTAACAGTAGCAGCAACTAACTAGTTCCTTTTCTTTGCTAAGTATGATCTATTCCTTAGTTGCTCGGTAAGATTTTTTTCATATCTTTATTTTTTGATTATATTCGAAAGACAAGTAGAAAGGGTACCTTTGTACACTAGATGTGTGCAAAAAGGCCATGGACCCTAACAAGAAAACTCTCCCAAAAAATCTTCAAAAGCAAAAGAAGATTCACATAAATTTTCGTTTAGCTAAAAACTATGTTACATAGACAGGTGTTGGGTGCAGGTATATGTAAGTGTTGAATTATTTAAATGCTTATTTAATATTTTTAGAGTAAATTTTGAACAAACTAAAATAGAGCATTTTATGCATAAAGTGGGAGTATTAGGGACCATTATATAGTAAACTTGACTACTTAGGCATACTTGATGGGTGCATGTTGAACTAAGCATGCCAAACACATATCCTATACCCTTACTCAAATATGTCCAGTGTCCAATGTAGACACTTCACAAATTTGGAAGTGTCCATGTAACGTAGGCCAAAAAATGAAATTTGTGAATTGAAGTGGCTTTTGATTTATGTATGAGCAATTTTGTCTCCTTAAAAGTGCACATCTTCTCCACTCCATGATTGATAGAATCTGGAAACTAAATCAAACATAAAATACCCCCAAAATGGTCAGTGTCATACAATAACAGTTGGGAAGCAAGTATACCCTCTTTTCTAAATTATGAATGTAAGATTCGAATCCGAAGTTGCATTCCAAACAAAAAAGGACACCCTTGATGGTACTGCTATCCTCCAAATGCTCTGCCATAGGACTGTGTTACTACCTTGCCTTTTAAGAGTAGAGTAAAGATTTAATTGAAAAGCTTGCTTTATTACTTGTCTACTTCATTCCATTTTCTCCTTACCGATCAATTTCCACACTATGTAGAAGCCCAAAGAATTCACTGGTCCCCATAACTCCCAATCTAAAAAGCATGGAAACTCCAAATTGAATGTCATGTACGTGTTTGATACACATGTCGTGGACATATGCCCACATGTCTGACAGGTGAGTGTTAGAGAAGAAATGGGTGATAAAAGGTTATATTGATGTGATTAGGAAAATGTATGAAGGTGTGGTGACCACTATTAGATCGCTGACTGGAGAGACAAGTGAATTTCGGGTTACACTAAGGATCAACCTTAAGTCCTTGTCTTTTTACTTTAGTTATGGATGAGTTGACGAGAAATATTCATAATGATATGTCATGGTGTATGCTTTTTGCAGATGATATTGTCTTAGTAGCTAAGACTAGAGAAGAAGTTAACACTAAGTTGGAGACTTTGAGAGAAACACTTGAATATAAAGTATTTAGGATAAGCAAAATTAAGACATATTAGTAATAGTAACAATGGAAATAAGGGAGGAGTGAAAATTGAGAACCAAAAACTATTCAAGAATAAACTTTTTCGTTATTTAGGATTAATTATTACAATGGTTGGGGAGATAAGAGTAGATGTGGTCTACCGAATTAAGGCGGGGTGGCTTAAGTGGAGGGGAGTACGTCTGGGGTATTGTGCGATAAACAAGTATCCACTAGATTAAAAGGAAAGTTCTATAGAACGGTTATTAGATTAGTGATATTGTATGGGTCGGAATGTTGGGCAACTAGGAAACAACATATAGATAAGATAAGTGTTGCTGATATGAAGATGTTAAGGTGGATGTGTGGTAAGACTAGAAAAGACAGAGATAGAAATAGTGAAGAGAGACAAAAAGCATATACGTAAACTTGGCAGCATACTCTTAACGAGTGTAAATTTTTCCCATTTCTAAAGATACTACCTTGTCCACCTTGCCAACCTCTTCTCAAATCTTTTTACCACATTGTCCCAAACTGTTGTAGCTTTTAAAGAAAAGCCAAGAGGAAGACCAAAATATCTAACAGGTTAATTGCCACTTTTACACCCTAGATTGGCTGCCAAATTCTGTATTCTGCACCTCTCCGATGAAATTTGTTTGCTTTTCTCCACATTTACCTTCAACCTCAAAGATAATCAAAATGCATCTCAACTATTTGGGGGGTTCTTCCTTCGCATTATAAAAAATAATGGTGTCATCTACAAAGAAGTCGGACACAAACAACCTCTCTCCACCCATCCTAACCTTGAAGGCATACCTCCCTGAACTACCTGGTTAATAAATCGAGTGAGAGCCTCCATGACAATGATGAAATGAAAGGTGGAAGGGGGTCATTGGCTCAGACCTCTTAAGCTTGGGGAGAACCTTGATGGAGAACAATTCATCATAATTGAGAAATGGACTGTAAATATGCAAAACCTAATCCATCATCTCCACTTCTCACCAAACCCGATCTGCTCGAGCAAGTATACGAGGAAGGAAGTATCAGTTGAATTGATCATACTTGTTTTCTATGTCCACCTTACAAATAACTCCTAAGGCTGCACAACTAATTTGAGAGTTGACCACCTCATTTGCCACCAAAACTGCATCCAAGATCTGCTTGGCCTCCACAAAAGCATTTTGAGCCTCTTCCCCGCCACCAACCTCAATCTGAATGCAAGAACTTTCACCATCAATTTGAATGGATAGGGGCTAATAGGCCTAAAACCCTTCAACTCCACTGCACCACCTTTTTTTGGCAACAGGGACAATGAAAGAGGCATTCAAACTCCTCTCAAGTGATCCATGGTCATGAAAATGACAGTTGACACACCATAGCCATAATGTCCTTCGAAAAATCGGAACCTTCTTGGAGAAAAATCTTAATTATACCATCTGTGCTAGTAGCCTTATTCCCATAGTTCATTATAACTTGCTCTTCAATGCTACCACCACCTTCCTCCTATAAAAATGTCTTTGCAAACCACGCCTATCCTTCTTGGAGATAGAATCAAAATTCAATCTGTCCAGTCTACGCCTCCTACCCTCACTTTCCTTGTGCAAAAATGATGGGGATCGAAAAGGAATCGGATGAAGTATAAGTTGAAGATTGAGATTATCTTTAGGAATTTTAATTAATTTAGAATTTCATTCATGAGAGTTTTGTTTTAATTTGGAATTGTGTTAATCTTATGATTTTGTTTCCTTATTTGATTATTCCTTTAATTCGGTGCCCCTATATATATGGCGTTAGGTAATGGATTTGGGAGACTTGATTTGAATATGGATAGAGATTAGTTCCCCTTTTTCTACGTCTCTTTGTTTTTCTACCCTCCTACAAATTCCTCTTCTTTTATTCTCTTCCTGGTTCTGCATCAACAGGTTTTGATAGAATTTCTCCAAACCCCCCTAGTCTCTTGTCTTCCCCATTTATAACAAGCCTCCCTATATGATTTGTTCTTCAACGTGCATTTGCTAAGCAATGGAAGAATATTTCCCTTGATCCACAAATACCTTGCCTTATGTTTCCAGCTGATTTCTTTCATTCTCACAATATGCCCCAACTCTCCTTTGGTATCTTTCCTTCGCAACCCCTCCTCTTCTGTTAACCCCTCTTATCTTCTTTGGGACCCAGTTCCTTAATAGAAGCTAAGACACTGGCCTTTTGGTGCTCAGGTTTGCGAAGTTCTTTATTTTTCATACAACTCCCATAAATCTTACCAATACACATGCTTTTTTACCTTTTCATAATCACATATATTGGGATTTTAAATGTTTTTTCCCAGATTTTGTTTAATTTATGAACAGGAATTGATACTTGTATTAATTTTTATGTTATTTTTAGATCGTCAAAAGAAATTTACATTTTTTTAATAATTGGTGATTTTTATGTATCAATGTATTTAAAACTCAAAAATAAACAAAGGTACTCAATGTGATCCATCAGCATTGTTATGTTACACACTTGCACCACTTTATGTTATTTATATCTTAACTAATTGTTAGAGTGTTATGTTGTGTTGCTAATGGCTAACTTTGTACCCACTTTACGCCTCCTAGACCCTCATCTAATAGGTACTAAACTGGATGTACTCTTTTTTTTTTTTTTTTTAAAATGGTTCTACACAGTCAAAACTTGTGTTGAAGATCAAGAAGCCAACACAAAAATCTGGTAGGTTTTTGCTTGAAAGTAGTAGAGCTAAGGAGTTTTGACTGTTTTGGAGTTTAGGAGAGCGATTTTGATCGAAACAAACAGAAAAATATTGAAGAAAACCATTCTGTTATAAAGCAGACTGCTGACATATCATAACAGCTGTAGCAGCAGCATAATGGAACATTATAACTACCGTTACACTTGTGATTTTTATGCTACCCACTAAATCAAGTTGTATCGGAATTGGCATGTGTCAACGATTACATAATGTGTTTTGTAATTGTTACGTAACATTTTATGTAAGATACTGTCTCCAAGGGATTACATGACATGGATCTATCCTCTTGCTATCTTTCAGTATGTATGGAAGGCAATTCCAAGAATTTTGTTTTGGTATGTCATGTTTTGATCAATGGTAGATAGGCTGAGGCGCCTTTATCTAGTACCCTTTTGTTTTGAGTATGGTTATTTAACTTTCTAGTGATGTGTTTTTACTGAAATTGATGGCAGTTATTAGATTGATTTTCATAAAAATATAGAACTTCAACAACTTGCTTCTGAAATGATCGTATTGCATTTTGCAGGTTTGGAGTTGGCACGAGGTGTAGAAACATGTAGAAGTTGAGAGGCTAGTAGATTGTAGACGTTCTTGTGTGTATGTTATTACAGCGGTGGCAGCCGCCTATTCATTTCCCCTTCATTTGATTAAGGGAGCAGATGATGCCAACTGGTTTTTCAATCGTCACTGGCTTTATCTTCCTTTTTACTGTTGTAATTAATCAGTTTTTCATACTTACAATTCATGTTTTGCATGGGGACTTGTTATTTGTGATTATCAATCCCCCGCAGGTTTTAACTTTACAGCGATACGCATTTGTCTATTGTCAGTAAACCAGTGTGGTAGTCTAGTCTGATTATAAATTTTTGTGTTCTTTTCTCACAATGCGGCTATTTATTTGTTCGCATTTTTTTGTTCCTGACGTTGATACTGTTCGTTGTACTATAGAGATTAAAAGGGCAATGAGGGAAAATGTGTGCTGTTATTTTTGCTTCTTCTTCACCTCTTTCTCTCTCTCTCTCTCTCTCTCTCTATATATATCTTTTTTTTCATGAGGAAAATATATATACATATATTGGATTGGCTAATCTTTGCACGGCTGCAATATGTTAGCACGGATGTATACGTATCCAACTCTAGAAGTTTTCTGTTGCCAGCAACCATGGTCACTTGCTCTCTCTCTCTCTCTCTCTCTCTCTCTCTCTCTCTCTCTCTCTCTCTCTGTGTGTTAGTGTTAATGGAGATGGAGGGAAGATCAATTATGTAACTAGATGGAGAAGAAATGAGGGAGAGGAGAGCTGGTGGCAGGGTGGTAGTGTGCTTGTCAAGGAGATGGTGGCTTGTTTGGATTATAGGTCGGACTTATTTAAAAAAATTAAATCGTACTTACCAGTAAGTCCTATATATAAAATTCAAAATCTATTTAGTTCCAAAACAAAACATTAGTACCAATTAGTTTACATATTTTTAATTGTTATAAAAAAAAAAAAAATTGTTAATAAATTTAAAAGCGTTGGTATATCTCATTATCGTTGAACTTTCGTCAAATGGTTATTAGAGATTTACCAAAATATTCAACATTATTGGGAAATCGTCAGAGTATTGTCGGAATGTTCCAAATGTTATTGGAAGTTGTCGAAATATTCAAAACGTTTGCTAGACGTTAAGAATATCGTTAGACTCACCGGAATATCCAGGATATTGTTAGAAAAAAAAAATAAATGGAGAAATTAAAATGAAAAAATATAGTAAAATGTGTTAAATATTGATAAATTTAAAAAAAATTAAAAAAATAATAATAACAACAAACAGCAACAATGGAAAAAAATATATATATTATTTTTCAATTTTTGTAGGGTTTAAACAAATAATCTTCAATATTGATCAAACTGAAAAATAAGTTTTGAAATTGGAAAATGTTACAGTTTCAAAACTTTGATTCTATTAAGCATTTATCCTTGTTAATCAAACTGGAAAATATGTTATGAAACTACAAAATTTTTGTAATTTTAAAGCATGATTCGCTTCAGCACCAAACAAACTGAAACTGTAAAATTTTACAATTTTTACCACTTATAACTAAAACTCAAAAACAATTTGTTTAGAATTTGAAATTTTTTTCCATTAAAATAGGAAAATAGAAGTGCGTAGCAAAAAAATGATAGAAATTGAGAGATCGAATGAGAGAAACAAATATAGAGAGAAAATTATACTTCGGTAACTATTTTTGGTTTAAATCTAGTTAGATCTGATGTAGATCTACTCAAATCTAATATATAAATATGACTAGATCTACTCATCTTTTTCACCGGAAACTCATCTCATTTGTCATCGGTGAGGGTGAAAAAAGAAGTCGATGGTTACTGGTGAAACCCAATCAATGGTGGTCATTGGTCGCAATTACTATATATCAAAAAGAGAGAGAAGAAGCAACGCGTGGTTGCTGGTTGCCAAAAATCAAGAAGAGAAAGAGGTAGGGAAGAACGAATGCACAAAGAAGAGTGAAAAAGAAAAATACGTATTGGACTTTTGAGATTATCCAAAAGGTTGTGGGACTAAATAGAATTCTCCTCTTTCAAATAGGACTTCCAGGTAATTTGCCCAAAAATTAAAATCACATTTTACCCATAAACATAAATCTTACAAGCCAAAATCCAACTGAATCGGATTACATATTTTTTATTAGACTTATATTATTAAGTTATACACATTTATTTATTTTTTTCTAATAATTAATATGATCAAATTAATTAATACTATTAAAACAATTTATAAATTCACCAAATTGACAAATTATGACAATGTTATATGTAAAAAGTTGAGAGTTTGGAAGATATCACCGGTCACGTCACTATCAAATTCAATTTTAACAAATTGTGTGTTTTGTGCATTTTTTTATTATTAAAGTACAATTTACAAGGATAAAATGGATTGTCAATTTTTTTTTTTTTTTTTTAAACTGGAATAGTATTGATTTTAATGGATTAAAATTTAATTTAACAGTGTTACTTTTTAAAAAAATATTAAAAAAAAATTGGACAAATTACTTATGCGGACTTGTACTAGCCGGGTTCATGGGTAGGTTTGGATTTCGAACCTTCATGCAAAGTTCTAAATGATCTTCTATGGAATAGGATGTGCTAGGTGGTCAACCGGATTGGGACGCGCCATGGAACGAGTTGGACAAGTTAAATAATACCGAATTTTTTTCCCGCACACCATTTGATGACCCTAGACATGGGTGAAGAAAACGTGAGAAAGATGTTGATCATTGTGCATCTTCAATAAAAGCTAAGCAACGTAAAACTTTTGTGTAACAATGCCATGGTGTCTTATTTAACTGACCAAGTAGTGGTTTCCAATTATCCTCATTTGGAGTTTTCTTTTAGTTTGTAACGTGTAATAATACCACGCGATATTAATGTTACATCAAATATCTACTTATCCTTCTCTTTATTTTGATAGATTTGAAATAGAAAATTTTGAGAGTTGAAGTTCTTGCGGTGGGTTAGCGATTATTGTAGGAGAGGCTTCAAATGCACCTCAAAAAGAAACAAATCCAAACCTCTGTAGCTTATGTAGCTTTAGCCAACTCTCCCTAACTTCGTCACCACCTTCCCCCCTCCTTTTTCTTTCCTCTTCTACCACGACACCCTTCCTTCATAAAGAGGAGGAGAAGAAGAAAATGAGGCAGTTGTGGAGAGTGAGAAAGAGTTTTGGGTTGTGGCAGCAAGCGGTGAAAGAGGTAGAGGAGGGAGCGATAGATAGCAAAGAGGTGCTAGGGGGTGTCATGGGAAAGAGGTGGCGGCGACTGAGGTGGTTGGGTTGGGTGGGGGTAGAGTCAGGATTAATTGAAGTGTTGAAAGAAAAAGGAAGGGTAAATTATACAAATAGTCCTGTAGTTTACAGGATGTGTCAATTTGGTTCTTGTTATTTCAATTTGTTTGATTTTGCCTCTTTATTTAACAGATTGTGTCGTTTTAGTCCAATAAATAATGGTTGTTAAATTTGGTGGATGGAAAGTCAAAATATGTGTCAATTTGATCTCTATAATTTACACAATGTGTCAATTTGGTTCCTGTCAAAATCGAGCAAATTAAAATAACAATGATCAAATTGATACATTGTGTAAACAATATGAACCAAATTGACACATTGTGTAGACTTTCTGTCTACCAAACTTAACAACTGTTATTTATTAGACTAAAATAACATAATCTATTAAATTAATAGGCAAAATCAAGCAAATTGAAATAATGACTATTTGCATAATTTATCCAAATGAGAAAATTTTAAAGTTGAGAGTGAAATCTCTAAAAAAATTGAGGCGTTCAAAAAAAATTTGAGGAGTATTTGAAGGCACCCTTTTGATAACAGGTTTTCCAGTCCTACCCTAATTTCACCGATCGTCGCGACCTTTTCCCTCTTTGTCTTCTTCTTCTCTTCCATTCTCTTCTTAACTTGAGCTTGGGAGGGAGATAGAGCAGAGAGCTGAACAGAGACGAAAGGTTGCAAAACTCAGTCTGCTATAGCTCAAATCTTTTCATTTCTGACATGGCTCCTTATCACTGACCTTAATGATTCCCCTATAGAAATAACAAACTCTAACTCCTCCGAGCCTCGACTGCGTGCCCCTCCTCCTATCCCTGTTTTCAATTTCTTATCGATGTCAATTTCCCTACAGCTTTTCTTTACTTTTGGCAAAGTAGTGATTGAAGGAGGACAAACATATCCTCTTAGCTTTTCTTTGCCCTCAATAGAGTAATGATTGAAGGGGAACAAACACTACAGGTTTTATACAAGGTAAATCCCTTTTGGGGTGTCATATAACGTCCTAAGGTTGGTCAAGAAAATTTTAAAAAAATTTTTTTGATGTCTTTTAATTGATAGAATATGATAGTGTTATAATAATATAATATAGTCGAAGCAAGATAGTCTTTAATCGTATGTCGAAATGCGTGGGTAAGGTTTGAACCTAGGCCCTGATACCAAATTGTAACGCCCCACTTCCGGGCCGTTAAATGCACTAAAAGAACCAAAAAAATACGAGGTTTCACACGTATTATAAAATCTTTCTTCATTTTCTTCCGAATCAAAAGTCATTTTAAACACATCTTTTTCAGTTAATTCATCAAGACACTTAACATCTCTTTCAGCTGGGAGATCATTAGAATTGACGATATCGTCTTCATTACTAATATTATACTCACCACCACTAACACCACCATCAATCAAACTCCATTTATTACTCAATCAAACATGACTTACGACTCAATAAGACACCACTTAATTAGACTTGAGTTACTATTTAATTAAATCTCACTTACTACTCAATTAGATTCTATTTACTATTTCATCAAATTAATCATTGTCCCCAAAGAGTTAAAAAATACTCATTGAGGTTCCACTTAGTACTTAATAAGTTTCCACTTACTACTTCACTGGACTCCACTTATTACTCAATTTTTGTTTCACTTACTGCTCAATAAGTTTCCACTTGCTATTTCACTATACTTCACTTACTACTCAACGAACTTCCACTTACTATTTCACTAGACTTTACTTACTATTCAATGAGTCTCCACTTACTATTTCATTACACTTCACTTATTACTCAATTTTAGTTTCACTTATTACTTAATGAGCTTCCACTTACTACTTCAATAGACTCCATTATTTACTCAATTTTGGTTTCACTTACTACTCAATGAGCTTCTACTTACTATTTCATTACAGTTCACTTATTACTCAATGAGACTCTACTTACTACTAAATTAAACCACACTTGCTACTTAATGAGACTCCAGTTACTACTCGTTAATTGTTTACTTACTACTCCATCAAACTTGAATTACTATCCAATTAAACACTACTTATTACTCAATGAGACTCAACTTACTACATAATCAAACTCCACTTCACTACTACTTAAAAAGACACCACTCAATTAGATTTGATTTACTACTCATTTAAATCCCACTTAATCCCACTTACTACTCATTTAAATCACACTAAGCTGTATTATATTAAACCCCACTTACTATTCAATGAAAGAGTCCACTTACTAGTCAATCAAATTTCACTTACTACTCAATTAAGTATGGCTTACTACTCAATAAAAAACTACTTAATTGAATTTGACTTACTACTTAATTAAATCTCACTTACTACTCAATGAAACTCTACTTACTATTTTATTAAATTTTGCTTATTACTCAATTAAACTCTATTTATTACTCAATAAGACATGACTTACTGTTCAATTAAACCTTACTTACTACTCATTGACTGTCACGACCCAAACCCACACCTATAGGTTTAGTGTCGTAATCGACCAGTAATCCTACACTTAACTTACTCTACTAACTACTCAATTAAATTTATTCATTACTCAATCAAACATGACTTACTCAATAAAACAACACTCCAGTTGATCTATCGTACTCAATGATACTCAATTTACTATCCCATTAAACTTGAATTACTCCTCATATTAAACCACACTTACTACTCTATGAGACTCGATTTATTATTCAATGAGATTTCACTCACTATTTAATGAGGCTCCATTTGCTATTCCATTAGACTCGAGTTATTATTCAAAGAAATTTCATTTATCACTTAATGAGACTCCACTTACTACTCTATTAGACTTGACATATTACTTAATGAAACTTCATTTAACACTCAATGAGACTCCATTTAATTACTACTCCGTCAAACTTGACTTACTATTCAATCAAATATCGTTTACTAGTTAATGATACTCCACTTACTCTACTTACTACTCCATTAGACTACTACTCAATCAAACGTTTGATACTTGACTTTCTACTTCATCAAACTTCACTTACTATCAAATAAAATTCCATTTAGAGAGTGTCATACTAAGTGATGACCCGTTTCAAAACAAATGGTAAAATAATTTAGAACGAGTGATAAACAAATTTAGAAATCTAACCAACTTTAGGGAGCGCCATAGTATGATCTCATTTATTACTGAATGAGATTCCACTTACTATTTCATTAAATTTGAATAACTACTCAGTTAAACAACATTTACTATTTGAGAAGATTTCACTTATGATTTCATTAGACTTAACATACTACTTAATTAAATTCCACATATTACTCAATGAGACTTCACCTACAATTCTATTAGCCTTGACTTATTACTTAATCAAACATTTGACTACTGACAACTATTGAGTAGTAAGTAGAATTAAAATGAATAATATGACTTGACTTATTACTTAATCAAACATTTGACTACTGACAATTATTGATTGATAATTAGAATTAGAACAAATAATAAGTATTATATTTAAGAGTGATAAATATTGTCATAATAAGTGATAAGTAACTATCACAATTGATAGTAAGCCAAAGCATCTTCTGCGTCACCATCGACAACTTGTGCTCTACGTTCAATCCCAAAATGGTTGCACATGTTTTTTGGTATGAACCCAACATTCTCATAGTCACCGGCTTGTTCTACTATATAAAAAGTTGTTACTCAATAAGATATTCCAATTTCCACTTACTATTCTATTAGACTTTAGTTATTATTTATTAAGCTTTCACTTACTACTCAATCAAACTATACTTACTACTTTATTAAATATAATTTATCAATCAATAAGACACCACTTCAATACCAAGGGTGGGTGGCATTGTGGTCAAGGCTTGGGATTTAAGCCCCAAGGTCATGAGTTCAATTCATTCCCCCTTGGGCCAATCTCCTGGGCGAAGCACAATTGGTTAGGAGGTTGGACCTCAAGTTGTCTAATCAGCACTTGGTGTGGGTTCAATGCTCCCCCGCTGTGCGAGTCTTGACTTAAGCGGAGCTTGTCTTGGGAGGTCGGGACAAGTTCTCAGGTTATAGTCTCCTTTCTCGGAACGGCTAACAGGACACCCTAGTGATCTCTGCAAGGAGCGCTGTCTTGGACCTGCGGGAGGTTAGGAAGGATTTTCCTATAACAAAAAAGAAAAAAAAAAAAAGAAAAAAAAAAGACACCACTTCAATAAACTTAAGTTAATAGTCAATAAAATTATAGTTAAATAGAAAACAGTAAATATAAACGTTACCAAATAGGTCCTTAAATAGTAATTACTATTTTAAGGTGTTGTAGGTAAAAATAATAATAATAATAATAATAACTATTTTAAATTAATGTTTTTAAAATTAAGTTTAAATAACTTATAATTTAAAAATATTTTATTTACAATTTTTTTATTTATTTTAAATATTATATCAAAAATTAATTTTTCATAATGACTATTTTAAAAAATTAGTAAATTTTAACAAATTAATATTTACCTATCATATTTTACTTTTTACAAATTATAACAAAACAAAATATAGAGGGAAAATAATTAAATATGGTACGTCATTAGTTTTATATATATAAAATATAAAAGATTGCACAATTTTCAAGAATTGAAGGTGACCTATTTAGCAGGTAATATTTTGAATAGTAAGTTTATGCATAACAAATAGTAAATGAGTGAATACCAAATAGTAAGCATGTTAATAGCAAATGGTAAGTTAGTATCATTTTTTTTATTTCAAAATTAACCTTTTCTACGCAGTTGTACTTTTGATTTATCTAATAGCTGGTATTTATCTTATTTAAATTTAATAGTCTATACTTTTTTTTATGTAACATACATAAAAACTATTTTCATGTTAAAATTTTTCTTTAACTGGGAGAACTCTACCACACATGAAAGTGATTTTTGACATCTTAGCTAAAAGTCGACATCTTGGCTAATTTGTCCTACTCTGTCACGTGGTGGTGAGTTTCTTTTATTCTATTAAGTTGGTAAAAATGGGATACGTGAGAGCTGCTGTCACATTTTATGGGGTTTGTTTTGAACAAAGTATTTATATTATATATTATAAAGTTTGTTAGATATATTATTTATATGTAAAAAATTAATTGCACATGCATTGATAATCTGGTCTTAATTGCTTTCTAAAAATCCACCGTGGTGATGGTCTAGTGGAGCTTCGCACTCTTTCCATGCAAGTTGTCTGGATTCGATACTCGGGAGACTTGACTCTCTTTTGAAAACTGTATTGTAATCCTGTCACAAAGTTTTTAGATCTTTATTGTGGAGTGGGTATAGAGCCCACTATTATCTCGGTGAGAGGTCGCTTCTTTTAGATTGAGTTAAATCTAACTGTTAACCAGCTATACTCAGATCAGGGCTTACGGAAACTATGATGCTCCCGTAGAGCTTCCTTTTTTCTGTTCAAAAAATAAAATTTTAGTTTTAAAAAAATTATCAAAATATCATACTAGTTTTTTTTTTTTTTTTTTTAAAAAAAAAACATAAATGTAATCATATTATTAAATTATAAATGTCTAATTAACCTTTTATTTTGTATTTTTTTTTTTTTATAAATAATTTACTCAACAAAACTTATAATGTGAAGAATTCGTAATATTGACACCAATCCCACGTCAAGTAAAAAGGAAAATACTTCGTAGCTCGAATAGATGGCTCGAACTTGTTGTTCAAAATTGTGAAATTAAATAAATAGATTTATGAAGAAAACAAATTATATACCAAGAACATATGCTGATAATTACAACTAAATTTCAACAGAAATATACAAAACAATAAAAGGGTAAAGAGATTTAAACCGAAGCACGCATGAGCGGCTTCTTAAAAGCAATTTCTCGCCTCACGAATTGAGTGCTTGAGGAAGCACTATCTGTCTAGCTTAGCGAACAAAACAATGGCAGCACTCTCTCACAATAGGAACTATCTAGCAAACTGACTTGTAAAATGGAAGCAAAAATTTCTATATTGAAACTTGACAGGAGGGTCTCAATTTATACATGTATAGAGGAGAGAGGAAGAGCCTCCAGCCTTTAAGGCTAGTTATTAAAACACCAAACATCCATAGTCCCTTTCCACAAAAATGAAAAGTATGGATGCCCAAAGGATTCACACCCTTTAGCCAAGAAAAAAAGATTTAAATACTCTTTAAAATCCTATTCATGAATCTAACATCATGAAGCAATTTCTTGGCAATTTCTTATTCAAAACCCAATGATTTTTGGCTCACTTGGACCAAACACAAAAAATTGTTAGAATCCACTTTAATATTTAATTAAAGTCACCACACTTTAATATTAAATTAAAGTCCTCAAAAATTATTTTTTCCAACAGAATAGTGGCTCGAAAGCCCAAAACGACTTCTTTTTTTTTTCTCTTTTTTTTTCTTCCATTTTCGAGTTGAAACGCAGAAGAGGGAGAGAGAGAGGGAGAGAAAGAGAGAAGAAGAGGGGAAGAGAGAAAGAGAGAGAGAAGAGAGAGGAGGAGCACCACTGCCGTCGCGTCGCCGCTATCGAGGATTGTCATCATTGCCGCCGTCATCCACCGCTGTCGCCTCATTGCCCGTCAGCCGTCTTGCTCGGCTCTGCCTCCCGCCTCCAGCCCCATTTGTTGGGCCCCCTCCAGTCCCTCCTCCTCCTCCTCCCCCTCCAGTCCCTCATCCTCCTCCTTCTTCTGCTTCCTTCTTCTGATCTGCAAACCCACTCTCGAGCCACAACATTCGAGCTACCAATCAAAACCCAAGTAAAAAATATGTGTTTGAAATTAGAGAAACAAAAGAAAAAAGGAAAAGATCGTTTCTAATTTGTACAACTTTGAAAAGGCCCCTCTCCATAAACAATAATGATACATTTCTTTAAAATTAGAGCTCTAATCAAGCTCTAGTGAGGTAAAAATAAATAAATAAACAAATAAATAAGACTAAAACATCACATCAGATGGATCTCACATACACGTTAGAGCTATTAGGCTCCGTTTGGCACAACTCTCAAATTATAGTTCTACCCATTGATTTGAGTGTTTTGTTTGTTTTGAGCTTTTAAATCGTAATTTTACACTCATTTCTCAAAATTCAATTCAAAACATAATCATTACTTTTCAAAACTCATAACCAAATACATAATTCAAAACTCTTTTCAAAATTCAATTCAAATCAATATTTTAATTTTTTAAATATTTTAAATATTTAAATATTTTAAAAATATTTTAATTTTGTTAAGATTTTAAATATTTAAATATGTTATGATTTTTTTAATTTTTAAATTTTTTGAATATTTTTAAATATTTTAATTTCAAAATATTAGGATTTTAATTTTTTAAATTTTAAAATATTTTATAAAAATAAATTCAAACTCTATTTTATAAAAATATTTTTATATATTTTAATTTTTTTTGTTATGTATTTGGTTACGATTTGAGTGTAGAGTTGTGAAAGTAATATGGAGTTTCGAGTTATGTGTTTGGTTATGAGTTTTAAAAATAATTTCTTAATTAAGTTTTGTTTTATGTGTTTGGTTACGATTTGAATGTAGAGTTGTTTTTAAATTTAAAATATTAACATTTTAAATTATTTAAATTTTTTGAATATTTATTTTAATTTTTTACTTATTAAATTTTTTAGATTATTTAAATTATTTAAATATTTATGATTTATATTTTTTGAATATTTATTTTGAAAAAAATTATTTCCTTTGTAATATTTTCAATTAAAAAATTGATTAATATTATTTTCTGTTAATAATAATTTTTTTTAATTGAATTTTAAAAAGAATTTGGTTATGAGTGTTGATCAGAATTTTCAATAATGTAAAAGTAGTGTGTTTTGTTATGAGTTATAATAATTTGAATTAAGTTTTGAAAACTCTTTCCAAAACTCATAACTAAACAAATTTTTTTACTTCACGTGTCAAATCAAACTTTCAAAACTTAATTCCACACTCAATTCAAAACTCAATTCAACACTCTATTCAAAAACCATAACAAAACAAATTTTCTACACTCAAATCATAATTTCACAACTCACAAATTCAAAATATAACTCATACTCTCAAATTATATTTACAAAACTCTATCAAATGCAACCTAAAACTCACAAATTAGAGTTCCAAAACATTTTTGCTCCATAAATGATGCTTTTTACAATTAATAAAGTTTTGAGAAAATAGAGTTCCAAAAAAAAAAATTTCTTGAGAAAATAACTGCACAGTGATGACAATAAAAAAAAAAAAATTGTAAAATTATGAAAAATATAATATTTTAATTATTAAAATATATAAATTTTTTCACTGATTTATAATGTTTTTTACTGTCCAGCCGTTCTGTCATTTTCCCTAAAATTTTCTCTCAACGGAGAGTGAGTTTATCAAGACTTCACCTACTAATTGTGTAGTATATCACTTTGTCATATGAAGTTGTGGGTACAAATGTTATGGATGAAGTTGTGGGTACAAATGTTATGGAGAAGAGTTTAGTACATTTTGTAGTGTGTGTCGTCCCTGCTAGTATCCACAACCAGCAAATTTAAACTTTATTAGTGAAAAAAAAAAGAAGCCAAATTCATGAAAAAATTGTCTACTAGACTAGTTGAAACTAGCTAAAATAATTTTGTTAATGTGATTGCAAAAATTATGCTAGGTCCAGATCGACAGCGACCAAATAATAATTTAAACTGAACAACTTAAACCAAAATAATCAAGCAATTGTGGTTTCAGTTCTAATACCTCAAAAGAAAGAGGACTTCTTTGGATCAATGGCAACAAAGCAAACAAGACGAAAAAACACACTTCTCTATCAACTGATGGTAATAAGGTAGATTGAACAAATAACAGAAAAAGCAACTTCAAATTGTTATATCAACAGATGGTAACAAGGTAAATTAAACAAACAAAAGCAACTTCAAACTAAAATCACTCATGCTCATTCAATAAGTACAAATTACAGTAGAAGAAACTACTCCTAAGTTACAATCTGGACTGCTCCTAAGTCTAAAAACTAAGTAGTTATGTTGTTATGGATGCCCCCTTCTTTTTGCAAATCTCTGGCTTTTATAGGTTTCCTTACTTCTCTAACCCATGACCCCATAATCCTCCAAGTTTGCAATTGCTGCTGTATAACTGTTGTAACTACCTCCCTTATTTCCGAAGGTTCAAACTTCGTTAAACCTTCACCTTCACCTGTCGAACTGCCATTCTTTCATGATGTCATGTGTCCTTCAATACACTAGACTTCCCATCGACAAAGAGAAACCTCCATTATGTACATGACTCTTCTTGCAAGTTGCCTACTAAGCTCATGACTTAGCCTGATAACTGCTCCATCATCTAGACCTAGCCTGATAACTGCTACATCATTTGAACCATCCAATGCATGTGATCAACCTCTCTAATGCCACTTGTCCCTTTAGTTGATATAGAACTGTCTCTCCGATTTTGCCACATGTCCCTCATGATCTCTAGCACTACCTACAACAAAGGAGACCATGTTACTAAAACCCATAACTACTTGCAGCCTCCTCTTCTTCTTTAAACTTTTTATCTTTGTCCCAACTTTACTTTTAAACCTCCAGCCACATTATCACCCAATTCCCTTCAACTAATGAACATGATCGGCAGAGAAAATTCCTATTAACATCAACATCTCCTAGAAATTAGCCCATGATCTCCAATAAAGCTTGCAACTGCTCCACAATCTTAGCCCATGACATGCTCTTGTTGTATTGCACATGTGACTACTGTTTCCTTGCCACATAATCCTTTGATTAATATGCACCCCAAATATGACTTTGTTGCCACATCTCACAATCTAATTTGTGCACCTGTCGATAGACATTTTACAAAAACGGGTGCAAATAGAATAGTAAATATTGACAAGCTTCTTTGATTGAATATTCACTAACTACTCAGATTTTTATTCTTAAATCATTTATTCTTTTCTTTTTTCTCTCTCATAAATACATTAAATGAATATTTTAAAATAAAATAATTAAAATAAATAATATTATTAGAATGTACATTTTTTAAATAAAAAAAAAGTACTTGGTTCATAAATCTAATTTTGAATTTTGTTTGGTCAGAAATCCAAATACTGTCCATAAGGACAACCTTAGATAAAATGACCAAAATACCTCATGTATATATATATGCTATATACGCAAACTAAACCATAGCACCTTACAAACCATCTTTCATCTGGTCTCCTCTCTCTCTCTCTCTCTCTCTCTCTCTCTGGACTTTCTACTCTCTACTCTTTGTTACCACCAATCGCAGTTCCTCTCCCTTCTCCTTCTCACCGTCGCTCCACCACTTCACCGCCTCCATCACCATCTCCGACTTCCGATCTGAGTTCAACCACTATGACGCCACCACCACCACCACCTCTCTCTCATCTGCATCTCTCCTATGTCGCCATTTTCCACGTCCGCCACTCTCCACCGTGTTCACCGCTCTTTCGTAAAGCAAATCCAAATCCCATCGCCAAACGTCGCATTTACTTCATGATCGACGAGAGATTAACATCCAGACATCGATGGAGCACCACAAGATCCATTACACTCTGCAGCATTTGCCTCACGATTAAGATCCAGGAGGGTTGCCGGAAATCTACTGGAAAAACCCTCCTATCTCGATCGATGTCGTCTTCACTGGCCAAGGTTTTGACAGAGGAGTATGACTAGTTTGAAATATGCTAGATTTATTGTGACAACCCCCAACGTGCATACTATTTTTATATATTATTTTATTGAGCATATTTGCATAATTATGTGTTTAAATTGTGCTTATCTGTTTGTTTATGGAATATCTGTTTAATTACTCATTTTGAATCAGAAATTGAAGGCCTTAACAAATTCAGAAACCAAAGTTGACTAGTTCAATAGACTAATTAGAATATTTAGAATCATATGGTAAGTTTGATTAAAATTTGATTTGAATCAAAATAATTAGAATAAATCAATTAGAATTGATCAGGATTAATTAGACAAAAGTTAGATTAATTAGCCTTAATCCTACTTAATTAGCCTAACTTAATCTACTCTCTCTATGTATATATGATATAAGCTTAATGAACTGTAATGCCCCGAAAATAATAATAATAACCCACCTCATAATATTTCTTACAATAGATCAATAACATCATATTTAATATTCTATTCATAATCCTTGATTATACAAAAGACGACATATGTGTATCTACATTCATAAATACTAGATCTTGAATCTATAGTATATGACATGTGTACATGAATTCAAATGAAAGGAGAATCAAGTAATTATATGCCCTAATGGCTACATATTTCCAAGTCAATACTTGGGTACATCAAAATGAGTTCAACTCAATACAATTAAACCCAAGGCTTATACAAAAATAATTACATCAAATAAACAAAATAAAACTCTTGGCTCCAAGTCCTTCCAAGCAATGTCTTTGGTGGAGGCATATCATCAGCACCTGAAAATTATTTTTCACATAGGGTGAGCCAAAACTCAATAGAGATACTTTAACACAATATATGAATCTTAACGAAGTCATGAGATGCATGCATATCATGCATATGCATGTCAGTTGTCAAATGTTTTACATTTCCATTTCAAAACAATGCAATGTCGGATTATATATCAATTCATGAAAATAACCTTTTATGTCAGAAAATAGGGCAGTGGATACAAAACACTGGGAATCTCTAGATACGTGTTTGCTAATAGGCTATAATATGCATAACGACCTTGGGTTTATCATTTATAATCGTGTCACATCAATCACATTTATAGACATCATGTTGATCAGACAGATTGAAACTCATTCATACTTGCAAAATCATAGTTTCAGAAAAGCTTATCACACTAGGACATTTAGAAAATAGAGTAAGTAAGAAAATATCTTTACTAAGATATTACTCACAGTGATTTGGTTGCTAACACATCATCGCGATAATCCTACACAATTCATAAACACACACACTTTGAATCACATTGCTTAATCGGATTGTTCTTTAAGTTATTTAATTCTCTTAGGCTTTTTTTCTAACTCTTTATTTCACACTTTGAATGACATTCCCGTTTTGCACTTGACCTTGTAGCGACTGGAGAGCATTGGTGTCTAGAGTTTGAGAAAGGATTGAGGCCAGGAATCTTGATGAAAGTGACGGAAAACATGATCCAAGATTGCGATAGATTGGTGGAGTCTACCGCACATGTAGAAGCAATGTTGGAGGTCGAAGAAAATAGGCGACGACTTAAGAGACAAGGGTTTTCAGAGTCTTGGGGACACACTAGATCATCCAAAAGGTTGAGGGGCTCTTCATCCTTTTAGTCACCACCATTACAAGCTGTGTCATCAAATCCTAGGTCAGGGAAGAGTACGGATAGTACGGGACAAAGTGGAGTTACTTGTTATCGGTGTAGTGAGCAAGGTCTATGTCCATAGAGGAGTAGTCAACAACACCAAACCTCGGCTCATTCTCAAAGCCAGACACCGGGTAGAGGTCAATCACCCGTATGCTATCAATGTGGCTAGTTTAGTTACATGAAGAGGTCATGTCCACAGATAGCTAAGATATCTAGTGCTTTAGGGTTCCAACTAGTGAGAAGTGTTTAGTTAGGTCAAAGGTAGACTCATCAGCCAGTTCAGTCTGGACAAGCATCTAGAGCGGTACAAGGGGCCACTTTCGCATAGTCAGCACTACCGGCCTAGGCTTAAAGGGGAGATCAGAGCAAGCAGGACCACAAGGGCGAGTTTATGCCCTTACTCTGTCCCAACAGTCTTCTAGACCAACAGTAGTGAGAGGTACATACCTTATCTTCAATACTTGGGCTGATGTGTTAATAGACACTAGAGCATCACACTTATTCACAGCATCTGTATTTACATCTATTTTGGGGTTAAAAAGTGAACAACTAAAGTCTCTGCTCATGGTAAAGTTTCCTGTTGAGGGTAAGGTTGTCCTAAATTGGGGATGTCACGGGTGTGTAATTGAGGTCGTTGATCGCTTGCTTCCTTTCAGTTTTGTGTTATTAGAGATGTTGGGTTTTGATGTCATCTTCGACATAGATTGGTTATCTTCATACCGTGCCGTAATAGATTGTTACCGTAGGAGATTTACACTGTGCACATCGAGTGGTAACTGTTTTTCTTTTCTGGAGGATAGAATCGATAGATTGTTTCCTTCGTTACTTTTGGCAGCCTTTTTGGATGATGGGAACAATGGAATTTGAGGTATATTTCTTAGGGTGGTTCGTGAATATTCTGATGTCTTTCTTGAGGACCTCACTGAATTACCACCTCATCGTGAGGTCGAGTTTTTTTATAGACTTAGTGCCCGACACAGCACCTATCTCTACGTCATCCTATAAGTTTGTGCCGGCAGAATTTGTTGTCTTGAAAGAGCAGTTACAAGCGTTATTAGACAAGGGCTTTATACGCCCTAGTACCTCACTATGGGGAGCACTGGCTTTCCTTGCCAAGAAGAATGATGGTTCGTTGCTGTTGTGTATCGATTACCGCAAGTTGAATAAAGTTACAATTAAGAACAAATATTTGTTGCCTAGGACAGATGATCTGTTTGACCAGCTTAGGGGCTTCTGTTATTTCTCAAAGATAGACTTAAGATCGGGTTATCATCAATTGCAGGTGAATGAGGAGGATATACCAAAAATTGCTTTTTGTACTCGATATGGCCACTATGAATTTCTTGTAATGCCCTTTGGCTTGACAAATACCCCTGTTAATTTTATGGACTTAATGAATCGAGTCTTCTGTGACTATTTCAATAAATTTGTGGTAGTTTTCGTATATGACATCCTTATTTTTTCACCTTTCGAGGAGGAGCATAAGGGAAACCTTCGTATTGTTTTACAATTGTTTCAAGAACACCAGTTATATGCCAAGTATAAGAAGTGTGAGTTCTGGCTTTCCAAGGTGAAATTTTTAGGTCACGTTGTTTCTGGGGATAGGGTCATAGTGGATTCTTCAAAAATAGAGGCCGTGCAAAATTGGGAAAGACCAAAGAACGCCTTTGAAATTCATAGCTTTTTGGGCCTCGCGGGTATTATAGACAATTTGTGAAAGATTTTTCAACTCTAGCTTCTCCATTGACTAGGTTAATCAGAAAAGGCATTAAGTTTGTTTAGGGTGAGGTGTGCGAGAAATCTATCCTAGAATTGAAAGTTAGGCTGACTACCACACCAATCGTGATTATTCTGGAGAGAGGGTTGGATTACATTGTCTATTGTGATGCTTCTAGAGAATGTCTGGGGTGTGTTTTGATGCAAAAACGTAAGGTTATGGCATATGGGCCGCGTCAGCTGAAAACTCACAAGAAGAACTATCCAACTCACAACTTAGAGTTAGCCGCAGTTATCTTTGCTTTAAAACTTTGAAGGCACTATTTATATGGGGAGAAATTTGATGTGTTTTTGGACCACAAAAGCCATAAATATCTATTCTCCCATAAAGATTTGAACCTATGCCAAAGGATGTGGATGGAGTTTATAAAAGACTACAATTTTGAATTGTACTATTATCTGGGAAAGGCTAATGTAATGGTCGATGCCCTAAGCCGAAAATCCATGAGCACTATTGCTAGTCTTTCCATGAGAGAATAGGGGATGTTAGGTCACTTGAACGAATTTGACTTGCACCTTAGTGAGTCTCCTGAACATGCCACCTTGTTTTCGATCCTTGCATAACCAACACTCGTAACTCGAGTCATAAAAGCACAACATGATGATTCAAAAGTAGAGGTAATCTAAGGAAAAATATCCCTAGAAAATGAGGAGAAGGGTTTGAGGGTACATTCTGATGTTAGTGTTTAGTATCTAGACCACCTTTTTGTGCCAGAAACTTGTAGAGACGAAGTTCTTCGGAAATTTCACCACTCACGCCTTACGGTGCATTTGGAAGGCACAAAAATGTACCATGATCTTAGTCGTCAATTTTAGTAAAGAGTGATAAAGCGAGATGTGGCATTGTTTATATCTAAGTGTCTAACTTGCCAATAAGTCAAGGCAAAACACCAAATGCCAACCAGGTTATTGCAACCCTTACCAATAGCGGAGTAAAAGTGAGAGCACATTACTATGGATTTTGTCCCTAACCTTCCTAGAATGTAGAGGGGTAATGATGTGGTTTGGGTAGTTGTGGATCAACTAACTAAGTTGGGCCATTTTCTTGCTGTGTATATGGGTGACGCGATTGATTACTTGGCTGAATTATATGTTAGAGAGGTTGTTCGGCTCCACAAGGTTTCAGTGAGCATCGTCTTGAATAGAGACCCTCCCTTTACCGCACGATTATGGCAGAGTTTGTAAGATGTTATGGGTATGCAACTGACCTTTAGCACTGCTTATCACCCTCAAACGGATGAACAATCCGAGGGTCCCATCCAAATTCTAGAAAATATGTTGAGAGCATGTGTATTAGACTTCAAAGGTTCTTGGGAGAGGCACTTGCCTCTAGTGGAGTTTGCCTACAATAATAGTTATCGGGCTAGCATCGATATGGTATTATTAGAAGCCTTGTATGGGCGTCCGTGTAGATCACATGTGTGTTGAACCGAGGTGGGGGATTCACCCATGCTTGAACCCGAATTAGTCCGTGAGACCATCGAGAAAGTGGCTCTTATTCAAAAAAGGTTAATCACGACTCAGAGCTGACAGAAAAGTTATGCCGACCACAAAAGAAGACCTTTGTCTTTCGAAGTAGGTGATCATATATTTTTGAAAATATCATATAGAAAAGGTTTGATGAGATTTGGGCAAAGTGAAAAATTATCAACTAGGTTTATTGGCCCTTTTGATATTATAGAACAGGTAAGGGAAATAGCTTACCGTCTGGCCTTACCACCATAACTCTCCGAAGTATACAACATATTTCACATTTCTATGTTTCGTAAGTATGAACTTGATCCTTCTTATATATTGGCTTGGACAAGTCTAGAAGTAAATAAAAATGCCACCTATGAAGAGAGACCAATAAGGATCTTGGATTCTCGAGACCAAGTTTTGAGAGGCAAGGTTATTCCCTTAGGGAAGGTGTTGTGGCACCACCACAGGGTAGAAGAAGCTATTTGGGAGCGAGAAGTCGAGGTCCGTGAAAAATATCCAGAACTATTTAATGATGTATAATTCAAACGATTTATCATTTTCCTAAGAATTATGTGTTTTGATTTGTGAAGAATATATGATAGAAAAGTGTTGTTTTCATAAAAGCTTGAGCTTTCATTTCATTATATAAGTTGTGATTTGATTTTTTTCTCTCTGAATTATATTATACATATTGGGATGGTTGTTAGTATGATGTTAGTTTTTTCAGGGATTGTTGGTGTTGTTTAGCAAGAATCACGAAATTTCGAGAACAAAATTCTTTAAGGAAGGTAGAATGTAATAACCTGTTTTGAGTGACCGCTCAAGTGGTCAATTGGTCACTCGAATGGATAAACAGAGCTCCTAGTATCTTGCTCGATTGCAAGCAAGCCCGCTTGAGCAGTATAGTGGTCGCTCAAGAGAAAATATCAAGCTTTCAGTAGTTTCACTGTAACTCTGCAAAACTTTTGAGAAATTGTGTTTACCGATCGAGCGGTCTGCTTGCTTTTTGCGTGCATCGCTCGAGTGATAGAAAGTTCACTCGAGCGGTCTATTCGGGACAGTAGTTTTAAATTTTGATCTAAACACTTTTTGGATTCACTTTTCCATTCCCCTTCTCTCTCTAAACCCTTTTTTCAAAAACCCTAACTCCTAAACACTAGATTTCATCTATTTTTAGCTAGAATCCATCTTTGCTCATTCATTAAAGTTGTTCATCTCATCAAGAGCTACATTTTAGACCGATTGGATCTTGTTATCGTAGAGATTCATCTTTGGGTCTCCATCTCTACTCTTAAAACTTTTGAAGTAGGAATATTTTTACCCTTGTATATCTATATTTTGGTTTAAATATGTGTGTTAATCTTATGGTATGAATGTATAATTTGGAATGGGTGAGATATATATATACATATGGACATTATAGTGATAGTGAGTTTTGACTAAAATTAGTGGAAGATTTGAGTATCTTCTAATTAAAGATAGTATAAAAAGCCTAAATCAAGGAAAGTAAGGACATGAAAGGAAAAGCCCTAAAATTATGGAGAAGCCCTAAATATTGTTCATGGATCATAATTGATAATGGAAGATAAATGGATGGGTAAATTGGAAATATATTGGGATTTTTTGTGTTGTGATAAATAAATTGAATTTTTTTGGAATGTTGCTTGTTGTGTGCTCTGATCATACCCGTGCTGGGAAATTGAGGTGCCCACTTGCCCAGTCGTGTGAGGACAACAAATGTGGGGATGTTTTGAGGTGTCCACGTGCCTGGTCGTATGAGGATAACAAATGTGGAAGAGTTAAGGCGTCCACTGGTCATCTGTGTGAGGATAGAGAAATGTGGAATTAAATATAACGTTGTGCTTTGTTCTATAAAATTAGAAAATTGGTATCTATGGGTAATGGTTATGATTATGGATATTTAAATCAAATATTTATTTACTTGGTTAAATATATTCTCTATTGGGCAATTGCTCATTCTTATCTTAACACGTTCAGGACTTAGAGAGCAACAACTACCCCAGTGAATTAGAAGAGATTCAAACCTTCGTTTTTGGTTGAAGACATAATGTATATGAAGCAAAATGTTTCCAATGTATTTACTTTCTTTTGGGATTAAGAGTCCTTTTGTTCTTGAAAACTTTAATCTAGAAACTTGTAAGCTATGAGGCATTTGTTATAACTTTCTCTACCTTGTTGAATTGGATTCATACTAAAATTTGTAACCGTTAATCTATAGTTCAATAAGAAAGAGAGCTTTTGGAATTGATATTATAATTATCTTAGTATATTGTGGATGTATGTATTTAATCTCAAGATTGAATAATTTGGAAACGTTACAATTCTGAACAGATCTGTAATAGCATTGGAGATATATATGCCAGATTTGAACAGATAGGGTTTGTTTAGTTCAACAGATAACAATCTGTCAAAATTTTTAAAAGTGAACAAATAATTTTTTTTAATAGTGAACAGATAAAAAATTATTGTTGTTGAACAGATCTACATATTTATTTAAAATTTGAATAGATAGAAAAAAAAAATTGAACATATAGAAAAAAAAAATTTGAACAAATAAGAAAAAAAAATTGAACAGATAGATAGAATTCATGGAGGAAAATTACACAGATAGAGGAAAAAATTAAACAGATAGTAAAAAAATAGTCAACTAAAAGTCAACAGATAAATTAAGAGGTAAAATTGGAAACAAAATGTCCTTCAAAACCAACAAAAGGACTTCTCATCAAACTATTTCACAAATGGTGAACCTCTCACCAACAAAAAAAATTATCCACTGTACCTAATTATTTATACAATTGTTAGAGTGGATTTTTCAACAATTAACTCTAAAAATAATAATTAAATGAAGTAATATTTCAGGATTTTAAGTAGACACTTTAACTAATATTAACCCTTGTTAATAACAAACCCCTACATAGTACCGTATGAAAAATAAATAAATAAATAAAAATTGGGAGAGCTAGAATCTGGGCATACATTATTGAAAGAAAATGGACAAAATGGCAAATTCTATGATTTAAAAATGTATATATATATATATTACTCGTCCAACTCACAAACGACAAAAACTCTAATCTGTGTTTCGTTTATGAATTTGAGTAAGAATTTGGAAAGATAAAGAGAAAGGTTGGTGATATGTGAACGAAATATAACTATATTTACACATTTTCCCTTTTCCTTTTTAAATCCCCTCCCAAATCCATGAATAAAACACATTTTTTAAAAAACCCTAAAACTTTCTGGAATTTCTTGCTAGGGAAGAGGGAGTCAGCGGTGGTTCCCTGTGGTCAAGGTCTCAAAACCAAATTGAACACGCCTTCTGGATTTATATATATATATTTTTTTTGAAACCTTGAAGGGTTTTATTGCATCGATGTTTGGGTATTTGAACTAGTTTAATCTTCGTAACGTAAGACCGAGTTAAAAATTTCAAGCTTCAAGCGTAAAGGCAAAAAATAAAGTCGTAGAACTACCTCAGGTGGATCAGGTTTGGTCATGTGGGTCCGTACATGTGGTAAACGGGCTTACACGTGCGGATTAGTGTAAGACAGATTTAAGTTTTATGGGCAGAGACTCCGCATATACAGCCAGTGGGCCTGTACTTGCGGTGAAGGGTATGAGGTCGACCTATGTGTCTCTGAGTTGTACTGCACATATGGCCTGAGGCCATTACATGTGCGAGAAGGGGGCACCCCACATGCGGCCGTGGACTTCGCATGTACAGGAATGCGCATTTTCAGCTTGATTTTCGTACCTAATCTCTAAAATCTGATGCCTAACACCCTCTTCCCTTCACTTTTTGACATCTCTCTTTCTTTCTAAAATCATCTTTTTCTCTCTTTTCTCTCATATCTCTTTACCCAAACCCTCAAACTTTTACATTTCACTTGATCTAGCAAGATCCATAGGTATTTTGGTACTAGTTCCATATACCAAAACGACGAGCATTCCTAGGGATACGTTTTGACTAGTGGAGACCGATTTCTGGCGAAGTCAGTTTTGGGGCTTTTTCTCCTCTTCTCTTTTGAAGTAGGGATTTCTTTACTTCTTTTCAATACTTCATTATAGATAGACATGTGGTAACTTTTATTGCATTAAAAACTTGAGTTGTTGGGTTTTTTTTTTTTTTTTTGAAAAGCATGTGATGAGGGTTAGGGTTTCATGATTTAGAGTTAAATCTTGTGTTTTGTTGTGAATTTTATGAAACTGTATACTTAGGGAACATGTTTAAATAGTTAGAGTAAAATGTCCTAATTGTTTGTTTAGTGGTTATGAGGAGAAAATAAAATATATATATATAATTTTTTTTTGATGTTTTGATATTATTTGAACCATATGGAATAGTGTGTATTTTAAAATGTGAAAATGGATGTGAAAGGAATAAAGAGGGTTGTTATGAACTTAATTTGTATTAATAATTGTCGTTGGTTTTATAATTGTTGAGTTGTAACAATTGTTGTGAAATCGAGATTTTGGAGAAATAAGAAGGCGTGTTGGTAAATGTTGCATGTATTAGAGTGACGGGATAAATTTGTATTATATACTTGTTGGATTGTGAAAATAAATTGACTAATTCGGTTTTGATAACTAAAGAGAACAATATGATGATTGTCGTGGGTATTGGGGATTTGGAGAGAAGAGAAATAAATTTTGAAATCCATAAGAGATTTATATATTTTTGTGAAATTAAAATGAATATGAAAATGAGAAGTAATAAGAGCTGACGATTTTTAAAACAAGTGAATAATTGTATTTGTGACGGAATTATTACTTTGTTGAATCAAATTTTTTTGAATTGAATTATAAAGATGTGATGGCAGTGGTGGAAGGGAATTTATTTATGAGCTTTGAAAATGACATGAATTGAAAATTAAATTAATTGGGATTAAATGATAAAAGTTATGTAACGCTTGAATTTTGATAAAAATCTAAACCGGGAGGACGAAGTTGAATTTATGGAATTGACTCACGTCGTAATTATTGATAAATGGAAATTGTAAAGTTAATTATGAGAATTGGTTTTTAGTGTTCTAGTGATTTTGTCATTGGCCATCGGTGGATGATGGTATTGATGTTGTTGAATAAAGTATGTGTTTCGTGCGTTGTTGGATTAATTGTGAATTAGGAAAAATGTGCCAAATGTTGAGTTGAATGAAGAAGCGCATTGATATGTGTTCCACTCCCCTCCGGATTTGTGCCTTGTAAAGTTTGGCACTTTGAAATGGGTTCCTTTTCCCTCCGATTTGTGCCTAGTAAAGTGTGAATGGGTTCCCCTCTCCTTTAGCTCGAGGTTTGGTAAAGTTTGGCGTTTTGAAATTGGTTCCTCTTCCCTCTGGTTCATGCCTAGTAAAGTGAGCTTTGGTGGTTATGGCTTGATGAAGCCGAGTTACATTATGTTCCAACTATGTGTAGTTTATCTTCATATATGTGTTGTGATGAAAATGGGTGCATTATTGGTTTTCCATGCTAGTGAATGGTGAAATATGATAATGTGTGTTAACATGTCTATTGTTGCATATACATATATATATATATATATATATTTATATATTGTTGTGGGTGCCCATCTATCCATGTGTTTAAGGCCATAAAAACATGGTAGTTGCCTTTGTAACTATAATGTCTTGATAGACATAGCGGTTTAATTGTTATTAAATTATGAGACTGCGATAATGTAATTAATGATGGAGATTCAAAATACGAGAATCTGTTTTAAATTATAAACTTGTACTCGAAAAAAAAAGGTTATTGTGAGTTTTCTTGAAACTAAAATAGAAAGAATAGAATAATAAGAATGGTAATTTTCTTGTCTTGTTAAAGAAGATCTTTTGGGAAAATATACTTATGTAAGTATATTTTGAAGTTTGAAATGTGACATTACCTATATATGCATATATGTGGAGCATTAATGATCATAACTATCTATGTTTTGCTATTGTTTAGGATCATTAGGATCTCTACTAGATCTTTGTATCTATCCCATGTGGTTAAACATTTTTCAGGTATAGAGTGAAGACTTGCACAAGACTTGAAGTCTTTTATTTGTTGGCCATGGGGTTGTATAATTGTAGGCAGAATGCTAATGTGATGTAAAAAGGGTTAATTCCTTTGTTATTTCATTTATCTATATTTTGGTGATGTAAGCCCACGGGCGAGTATTGTAATTCACTGTATGTATACGAGAGGGAATATTGTAAATTATTGATTTGTTTATTGCTTCATCTTAGTTATTATTATTGAAATGGATTCATTAAAAGATATGGTAATATTACTCGAGTAATAAAAGTCGGGGTGTTATATTCCCTCACCTTTCTGATCTCCCTTACCCTATTGTTCGCTCTCCTTTTCTCTGATCTTACTTCGATCCTCCTCCATATTGCTCCTTAAGCCAAATCTAATGTTTGTCTCCCTAATTTGACATCATTGCCTTACTTTCTCTATCCTCAAGCCCAAAACTTTAAGAACTCACTCCAAATCTTCTCACAATTTGAAGATCGACGCTCGATAACGTGTTTGTTTCATGCCAAGCAACCACCTTAACTTCAATGTTCTATCTTGGCCTGTCACGACCCAAACCCGCCCCTAAGGGTTTAGCATGAATCGCCAAGTCCGTGATTACGAAGGCTAATATGAAGACAAGAAAAAGCAGTACAAGGGCATGGCGGAAGCCAAAACAGTAAATAAACAATGTCCAATGAACTGTGACAGTCTATATGCAAAAAGACTTTTCATTCATATGTACAGTCAGTGACAAAACAGTATGCACAATATTTACAATTATTAAACAGTGCAGTAGCAGTCTATACGGATTACAAAAGAGGTACAGAGACAGACGGGGAAAAATTAAAACACCCCTAAGCCATAGCTTGGCAGGCTTGGAACCTCGCAGTGAGGCACAGTAGTTGGCTCGACAAAAAAGGGAGTCTAACCCACGCTCCTAGCTCCGGTCTGGTGCCTGAACACCTTCATATATATATAAACAGTGAGCTAAAGCCTAGTGAATAACATAATGCGTAAAGAGGTTAAGAATGGATGTCCTTACAATAATGGAAACAGTTCATTGATTCAGTATAACAGTCATTCAGTCATAACAATCATATGTGGTACATCCATTAGCATAGCAGTACAGTAAACAGTAGGTCTTAAAAGACCGAACCGTCAATGATGGCCATCAATCAGTAAACAGTAGTGGCTCCAACAAGGGAGCAGACAGAGATCTCTATAACAGTAACAGTAAACAGTAGTTGTTAAGGATGCCACAATACAGTTCAGAATATAGGACATACATTCATTCGATTAATAGTATCAGTTCAGAAAACAATTCAGTTAAACAGTTAGAAATATTCACAGTTGAACATATCTTTACACAATTGTCACTCACAAAGTTCTAGGCTACAGTTAAGCTAGAGCGCGTCCCCAAAAGCCAGCCTTACACAATTTACAAGATGAACACACACTAAGTTACACAGTTGAGAAACAATAGCTTAATCCCTAATTTGCCTCGGTGTAGTTCTAAGTCAATATCCTCCTCGAAATGCCTTAAACATGCCCTAGGAATGCCTAGGATGGAAAAAGGATGCACTTTTAGACACTTTACAAAATTTTCAGAAAACAGGGGTCTCATTCGAGCATGACTTTCTACGCTCGAGTGGACATGCAGACAAAGGAGCTCCGCTCGAGCATGACTTCCGTCGTTCGAGCGGACTGTAAGCTACAGTGAAAATACTGGATGCTCAAAATTCACGCTCGACGGGCGCTCGACCATCGCTCGAGCGTGAGACATAAGTCCTCACTCGAGCGTGAATTCTCTCGCTCGAGCGGACTGTAAGCTCATGCAAAGTACTGGATGCACGCATTTCACGCTCGAGCGTCACTTTACTCGCTCGAGCGGAAGGCATGATCACAGAGTGTACGCTTGAGCGTGGAGTTCCTCGCTCGAGCGTGGGTCCAAAATCTAGAAATTCCAGATTTGAACCTCAAGCTCAAAACCAAGTTTTAATGTATCAAAATCAATTCCTTTGGGCCCATTTCCTGGAAAACACTTGTAAATACATAGAATAACATGATTCAAAGCTCAATTTGTAAAATTAAAGCCCAAGGGTAGTTCAATTAAATCCAATTTCAAACAACATTTCATGAACATAATTTCAAACATGACATGCATGACTTTAACCAATTCAAAACTCCAAACACATGCTCAAAAGAGTCTATATCTTCAAAAACAAGATGAATTCTTGAACCTTAGCTAGAACTTGAACATACATGTAACAATTTTCCAAGAAATCAACTCAAAATTTAGCAATACAAACATGTATGCATGGAATGAGCTTTAACACAACAATTTGAGCCATAAATTGGCTCTAGTCTACAATTTTGCTCTAAACCATGTAAGAATCAATTTAAACATAAGAATGAGAAGATAAATTTCTACCTTAAGTCTTGAATTATAGGCAAGGAAACTTAATTTTGCAATTCACTCCTTAATTCCCTTAATCTTCAAGCCAAATTGAGATGAAATCACACTTTCTCTTATCTCCCTCTCTCTAGTCGGCTATCACAAGGAAAAAGGGGCTGATGAAATGTTGTATCTAGGTGTAATGAGGCTTCAATATGTCCTAGATAGTGGCCCACCAATATGGCTTTTTAGTAAATAATGCAACTCATGTCATTTATCAATATTGATCCAATTTAATCATACCAAAACACATTTTTCATTAATATGCCATAAAATCATATAAATTCCAATGATCATAAATCATCAACTAATTTCAGGTTCGGCCACCGATAAGGCCTTTAATTAGCAGTTTAAACACAAGGACATGAACAGATAATTCGACAATCAAACAGATAGAATTGCAATTTAACTAATATACTCAATCAATTCAGTTCCAGATTTCAGTCAGTCAGTTCAGTATTTCAGTCGATTCAATTACTTATCATAATCAGTCTCAGTTTAACAGTAATCAATAATTAATCGGTAGCGAGTGTAACAACCTCGCATCGACATCAATAACCACCAATTAAATCGATTATTGCTAAACTGGACCGCTAATGACTGACAATTGGATTAACTGAAGTATTGGATAGACTGATTGAAACTGGAACTGAAATTGGAAAAGTTATCTGTTATATTGCATTTCTATCTGTTTAATTGATTAATTATCTGTTTGAATTCATGTGTTTAAACTGTTAATTGAAGGCCTTATCGACGGCCGAATTAGGAACCGTTTAGTATTTTGGACTCAGTAGAATATTCCTGATCTTATGGTATATTTATCTGAAAATTAATTAGGAATGATTAAATTAGATTTAAACGAATTAATTGTCAAGTTTAACTTAATTACGAAATTGCCATTAAGTGGGCTTTGTTTATTCTTGCCATGTGAAGCCTTGTTTACACTTAATCAAAACATATCATCAGCCCCTATTCTTGAGCTCAACCGACCAAGAGAGTAGAGAGTGAGGGACTTGGAGTGAAATCAATTTGGTCTTGAAGAAATGCTTATAATTTTGAAGGATTGAAGTGTAACTTGGCAAAATTAAGCCCCTAAACCTTGAATACAAGATTAAGGTAGGACATTCATCTCCTTATTGTTGCCTTTGAGCTAAGTTTTGCATGATTCTTGCATCATTGTACAATTAAGTCATGAAATTGTTCATAATTGTTGAATTAGAGCTTGAATGTCGCATTTACGGTCATTTGGCATGTTTTGAAGTTAAATTATTGGAGAATTATACATGCATGTCCATGTTTATATTATAGTCCATGTTTTCACTTCATTTTCCAACTATTGAGCTCATTAGAGCAAGATTTGAAGGTTGATTTTGGATTAAAACTCATGCATTGCATGTTTGAAATTGTTCTTGAAATTGGGTTTGAAAAATGGTTTTAATTGACTCACCTTTGGGGCTTGAATTCATAAATTGGCTTTTGAAACTTGTTGTACATTGTTTTGGGATGTATTCTCCAGAATTTGAGCCCAAGAGGTCGAGAATTGAGTTGAGAATGCTTGGTTTGAGCTAGGAAGGCAAATCTGAAATTCCAGATTGGCTTCTTCGCCGAAAGCGATTCCTTTCGAGCGACCAATGTTTTCCTCGAGCCACGCCGAAGGATTGTGGCTCGAGCGTAAAATCGAACATCCAAGATTTTTCTTGTTTCATCGCATCGCCGAAGGCGAAGGAAGGCTCGCCGGTTCCAACCCTTTGATTTTGGAAGCTCGCCGGCGAGCATCGACAGCATCGCGTAAAAATTGAGCATCCAAGATTTTTATCGTTTCATCAGATCGCTTTCGAAGGATTGTTCGCCGAGCGAAGCCTTTTTTTGCAACCTCGCCGGCGAAGGAAGGCTCGCCGGCGAGACCCTGCTTAAAGAACTTTTGAAAAATGCCTTCCAACTGTATTTTTGCATCCTCATCGCATCCTAGGCATTCTTAGGCCTACTTTAAGACATCTTAATGAGGATATAAACATAGAACCACACCGAGGAAATTTAGGGATTTAATTATCATCCTTCCGATTGTGAACTTAGTGTGTGTTCTATTTGTTAACTGTTTAGGGTGGGCTCCGGGACGCCATTTAGTCGCTATAGCCCAATCTCTGTGAGTAACAGTTGTGTAAAGATATGTTCAAATGGTTATATTTTGAATCTCGAATCGAATCGCTTATTGAACGATATTGTTTATTGAATGAATGTATGTCCTGCATTTCAATCAGACAGTGGCATCCTTAGCACCTTGTTATTGGTATTACAGAGCTCTGTCGGTTTCCTTGTGGAACCATCTTGCTTGATGGCCATCATTATTGTTGGTTCATTGGCCGGTCCTTTTGGACCTCTGTTTATAGGCTAATGGATGTACCACATATGGTGATTGATTGAGATCTTGATTGGTCAAATCGAAGATTGAAATCAGATAATGAATTGATTTCATTCGTGAGGACATTCATTCATAACCTCTTTACACGCTATGTTATTCACGGGCTTTAGCTCACGCTTATATATATATGTAGGTTCTCGCTGACATCGAGCTAGGAGCGTGGGATTGATCCCCGCTTTTGTCAAGCCTATGTGCCTCACGCGAGGTTCGAGTTGCCATGTTATGGCTTGGGGTGTTTTGTGTCCCCGTCGGTCTCCTCACCGTTGTATCAGATCTTGTTGTCTAGGGACTTGATCCTGCTCGATTGATCAGATATGATTGTATAGATCAGATATGGATTGTACTTGTTTTGAATATGAATGCATAAAAATGTTTTTGACATACGATTTTCACACTCAATGGACACTAGTTATTTATCGTATTGGCTTCCGCCAGCCCTCAGACTACTGTTTGCTTTTCTTGTTCACGGGCCTTTGGTAATCTCGGATTCTTGGCGATTCTGATGCTAAACCCATAGGGCTGGGTTTGGGTCGTGACAGAGTGGTATCAGAGCGATACTTAACCACGAGTTATACCGCACACACGTGTCCAAACGAGCTATAGAGTGTCCTAGAAAAGTAATTAGGGCATCTCATGAATTTGAAAAGTGTGTGCTTATGACTGACTGATTTTATGTTAAAATGTTAAACTGTTTGATTTTATTTTTTTTCTTTATATGGTTTTCTTAATTTTTAATCCTTCTTGTGTGAAGGTTCTTTTCTCATCCCCTCTAAAGGCTTGGATATTTTTCATTTTAATGAAATTATTTATCTCTTTTTGAGATCTAATGATACCATTGTATCGGATTAATCCGATCTTTTATCGATTTTGTAATGAAGATTTTTTTTTCTTACTTAAAAAAAAGTATTTTTTATTTAATATATGCTGAAATTTTTAAAAGTTCCCACTTACTTGATAATTATTATTATTTTATTTCTTATTTTTTATTTACAAACCAAATGAGGTATCCACATGGATGGTGCCAAACGTTGATCTTGGAGTAAGGCTACATGATGCCCCAACTATATTATTGATTGAAATAGTAAAACTTAATACTTTTTATTAGGATGTCGACAAACAACTTAACAAATACTAAGTAATGTGAAGCATTGTCCCTAGACTGCCAAATAACTAGTCATAAACCTCTCGTAAACGACATAATGAAAAGTCAAATCTTGTTGCCGTAAAGAAACAAGTGGACTTATATCTTACAATATATATATATATATTGTTTTGCCTATATCCCTGTAAGAAAAGAAATTCTCTGTAGACATTACTAGGGAAAATTCAATTCAATGCATGTTTTTAAAAAAAAGTTTAAGTTAGTGATAAATTTTACCAATTTTAAAAACTAAAATTATAAAAAAAAAATATGAATTTATAAATATTTTATGAAGTTATCATTAATTTGTAATTTTTCTTGTACTATTCCACTTATCAACGATTACATGCACTACAAACAAAATTAAAAAAAAAAGAAGTAAAAATATTACAAGCACTAAATATATACACTAAGAACTCAATCGTAAGGGAGGTTCTAAATGCACTTTAAAATTTTAGTTGGGTAGTAACATTTTGTATACCCATTTTGAAATTTAAAATTTATTCTATTATTTTGAACACCTTAAATAATACTCATGCTACCCTCAAAACTCTTAAATACATTGTTAGGACACCCTACACAACAAATAGGCTATAATTCACCCCTAAGCAAAAAAAAATCACAAGAAACCCTCACAACACTTCCCTCAGCCAAATTCTCAAAGCAGAGATTTCGAATGAATAACAACAGTAGCACCGTCGGCCACCACCATTGCACGCCGCCATCCTTAAAAAATTAAAATGTATGAAAATACAAAGCCAAAACATATAAATTTTTTTCGGATATGAAATACTGAACAACGTCAAATAGTTTGAAACACATTGTCAAACAAGTGAAATTTGTTTAGAAGCAAATTTCGGAATAAATGTAATTTGCTTAGTATTGGAATTTCGAACAAAGTTCATAAAATTGAAACTTCGAAATAAAGAAACTGAACAAAAAAACATACTTTCTCTATCAGAAACAGTTTCAAAATATTTTATTCATTGTCCATTATTGATTTCAATATGAAATAGAATGCGACAATGATAGATTTAATGAAAGTAGGGTTAAGTATAAAGATGCAAAGTGAACAAAGTAAGAGAGTAATAGAATAGAGAATAAAGAAGGAAAGATTGGTATTGGTTATTAGATGGGTTTACAAAGATGCTATGAATTACACTTTTTATAATTTTAAGTACTTTTTTGTCATTTTGAATAGGGATATAATGGTAATAAAAAAATTTCATTAAGTTCGGGTGTCCAACCAAAGTTTTGGGATGCATTTAGGGTCTCCTCAATCCTAATTAAGAAACGAAAACAAAACATACAAAATTACCCTTTTATGAAAACTAATATTACAACTCTCATAAACATATGATATTGTATTTTTTGTTTTCATTTTTCTAAATAATTGTTTTGAAATAATAAACCAATCACAAGTATACATATAAGTAATAATATAAAATGGTGATAAAAAATATGTGACATATAGCATTTCTCAATAATTATTAGAAATCTCGTTAACTTTGATACATACTGGATAAAATCTTGAAGGGCGATAGTGAAATGCATTTTTAGTGACATTTGTAAAATATAATTACAATTTCACATTAACAAGAAATTTAGTAGTGTAATAGACAAACTATCTCTTAATTTAGGGAAAATTTCTATTTATCTGTAGAAAAAATGTTAGGGAAAATAAGTAACCATTTATTGAGAAGTAAGACAATTATTTACTAAAGTGTGAGAATCTTTTTGGGTGCAACTTTTGTTATGTTTATTTGCATAGAAAGAGTTGCACCCCTATGCGTTTGTAATTATTTTTGGTCAAGTGCACTGATTTATAATTTCTTTAAAACTATCATTTTTATAGGATGCAAGTCTATCATGCAAGTCATTTCCCGTGTTTAATGCCTTTTTTTAACTGTCAAGCTTGCAACTAAATGATTCTTATGTGTAGTACAATGTACAAACACAAAAAATAAAAAAAAAATTGATACTTGATGATGAAAAAACCAAATGAAGAACATAATCAGAACCACCATGTGATCACTGCTTGATTCGCTTAAATCCAATGTCGGATGAGAAAGATATGCCCAAAATACAAAAAGTTGTCAAGGATGTGTGCATACACATTGTGCGAGCACACATCCTTGCAAAGACAACCACATAAGTTTTTTTTCTTCTCGTGCATGCACACATTCTTAGTGCCCCTGCCCATGCCTTGTGCGTACACATTTCCCTTCGATACACCTAGAATTTCGTTTTGCTTGGGCTGTGTTATGAATTAAGTGGGAGGCACTACAAAATAGTGATGGGGGAACCCTAGGGTGACCTTTCTGGACCTCCAAGGCCTCCCATTGCCTGTAAAAGCAACCCTTAACCCCCCATCTTTGAAGGGATTGAAGTTTTGAGCAAATTTGTGAGTTTTTTAAGTGAAAAACCCTTGCCTCTTCTCCCCCTAAGTCCCAGCTCTGAAAAAACACCTTCTCACAGCAACTCTAACAAGTAAAAAATCATCTAAGGCTTGAAGAATTTGAACTAAATCAGAATCTAAGCTTGAGGGAAGAAATCAAGTAAGAAAACTAGCATTTTGTCTACGTGTTCTTCAGTTTATTGCAAACTAGTAAGTCTTTTTTTTCTCTCTATTTTAGTAGTTTTTAATCCATATGTTTCAATATTTAATCATGCTAGGGTGTTAGTTCATCATATCATCATGCAGGTTGCTAGTTTTATTAGTTTTTCACTTTGTTTTCTCATGTTTTGTGTAATTCATTAAAACAATATGTGTAGCCTAATTTAATCATGTAATATTCAAGCATATAACCCGGTTTGATCAGCATCTAGTTTTAGCAAATTTTTTTATTATTTATTTGTTAGTTGCTCTTTATGCATAGGAGTGTAAAAATGGATCGTGGCCCGCCTGCGGCCTGGGATGGACCCGACTCGTTTAGGCTTGTTTGGGTCTGAGCCCTTGGGCTATCATTTTGAAGCCCAGCCTCGCCCGTGGCCCAGCCCATTGGCCCATTTAAAGCCCACTCGAGGCTCGGCCCGCCCGAGGCCTAGTGTTTTTTTTAGTGAAAAATAATAAAATTTTGGTAAAAAAAATTAAAAAAACAAAAAAACTGGTAAAGCCCGCCCAAGCCCGAGGCCAGATGCCCACTAGACCGACCCGCCCAAGGCCCAAAGACCCCTGGGCCTAATTTTTTGGCTCATGGGCCAGCCCAGCCAGGCTTGAATTTTGGCGAGAGCCCGGGAGGCCTGACATGGGCCTGGCCGGGCCAAATTTACACCCCTATTTATGCATAAAAATCATGTTAGTAGCCTCAACTTGGGCTTAAGTTTGCATTGTGTGTGTTTAGTAGCATGTTTAGGCTCATATGTATTTTATTTAATTCATACTTTGCATGTTGGATGCTTGGCAGTGGAAGGGTAAGTTTCCTCAAATCTTCATAACATATGCCTGTTTGTTGTATTGTTTTTCAATAAATCAAGCTATGTGTTTTTCTATGTAAAATTGGATGTTTTGAGTGTTTTTATAGACAATATTTATTTTAGATTAAGTTTATGGCCATGTTGTATTAAAAATCCTCTTTATGGAAAATTATTATTCTATGAAAAATATGGCTTTATTCTTTGAATCTAAAATAAATGATATTTATTTTATTCAAATCATCTAATTTCAAGGTTAGTAAATGTTTTAGGCTTAAAATGAAATATATTAAATAATTAATCACTAAAATCATAAAATAGAATATTAGTAGAGGCCAATCTTTAGATTGGGTAAAAAGGAGGTGCTTTTATTCAATAACTGTGGATACCATGCCTTTTTCGAGTATTAGGCACATTTTCACCTAAATATTATACCAACTTGCTTTAACCAACAAAGAGTCTCCACTTAATTTTATGGGAAATTAAGAAACATTTAACCTATTTTGACTAGCCCTAAGACTTGGGCACTCTTTTTTGAATACCTAATGATGAAAATCGAGATGTGCTAATCTTTTGAGTTCCTCAACAGGAAACCCAAGAGCTAAGCCTTTAATCCCAACTTGACACTTGTTTTTCGCCAAAATGCTTTTCGACCAACTGAAAACCTTTTTCAAAGTATGTTTGGTTGTGTAGTTCCAAACATTTCCACCATGTCCCGAGGCTCACCTTTCAAAACTCAAGATGTTGTCTTCTTTCAAATAAATCAAGTAAAGGATATAGTGTGAATGAATTGAAGGGATGGAATCCTCTCAAATACATGTTTATCCTTTCAAATCATACTAACGTTACCTTATTGATCTAACGACGTATGTTTCATCTAGCTAGACAACAATTTCTAGCCAAATACATAATGGTACAACTGACTGAATTGTCTGGGAACAGAGCATTTTTGGGAATTTCTGTCTTTTCTAGAAGGTTTTCACAAATATTTTAGATATTTATGTCCAAAACTCTATAAATAGAAAACAAAACCTCATTTTAGAAGGTTAGAAATTTTTCCCAAGGCTTAGAGAGAGATTTGAGAGTTCCTTTCCCACACTTCATCTTCAACCTTCACTTTTCTAACTTCAATAATCAAAACTCCATTAAAGCTTCACTTCAAGCTTCTTGTTAAGGATCATAAACACTCTAAGCTATATCTAAAGGACCTTGAGGGTATCAAGAAAGAGTTTGGGAACCAATAAATTCATTACCTTTAAGAGGTGAAACTTTTGAACTTTTTATCATTTTCTCTCTCTTGTTCTTCATTTCTAAGTTCTATTTTTCATTGTTTGCTTGTTGTAATCATGTGATAAGTTCTCATGGATGTAGATGAAGGTAGCAAGTAGTCATCCATCCATTGAGTTGATAGTTTTTATTACTTTTCTATAGCTTTGCTCTCTTTTCTTGCTTTCTAGACATGTAATTCATTCGTATTCTATATATTGAAACCTTGTGGATGTGGTTGGAAACTAGAAAGTAGCCACTCATCCACAAGTTTGATTATGTAGAGCAAATTCTTCCATTTTTCACATCTTCTCATCACATATCTCATCATTCTATCATATCGGTCCATATGCTTCAATCCATGCTCAATCTAAATGAGTAAAGGTGGTTGTTTTCATAGCGCGAGGTGAATGATTTTTGAGATTTAATGTTGAGGAAGTTGTTATTTTTCCATATTCATTGATTTTCCTTGGAAGTAAAATAAGAGGTTTTGGGTCAAAGATGTTGAAAACTCTCTTCTCAATCATTTGTGAACATGGAAAGAGGTGGAAACATCTTTATTCCATGAATAGAAGAGGAGTATTCAATAGCTTTTAATGAATCTCTTACTTTAAAAGCAAAGCTTCCACTAAGAAATAGTGGGCATTAACTTACTCTTTCCAATTAATAACATGAATTTGGGTACTAACCTGCCTTTATTCACAAAGAGATGATTGTAGGTTCCTATCTATTTCTTAGGCTTGAATTTCTTCTTGTTTAATTCATTTAATTTGATGAATTGTTGTAGAATATCTGTTATATATAGACATTTATGTGATTGTTAAGGGTTGAGGCCTATCTACCTTCTCCTTAAGTGTTCTATGCAAGAGGGAAAGGTAGAAAGGGTGAGCACCCTTTAGAAAATGTACTTCATTTATATTCTAGACCTTCTACACCAAACAGAGTTTTCTCCTGAAGTATAAGTTCGGCTGGATATCTTTTTAGTCAGCCGGATAAGTTTATGTACGGCCAGATGGTTTCTTAAAGGAGAACATGACAGCTTTTGGGGAGCGTTCTCCTGGGCACTTTAGAGTTGTTGTGTTAAATTCTTTATTTATTTAGTATGATTTATTAGATTCAGTAATAGTTTGGCTAAATCATTTCATTGTTATAATAATTTCTGCAACCCCATGTCTTATTCGTTCAATTGTTATAATAATCTCTCTCTCTCTCTCTCTCTCTCTCTTCAATCTTTTTTTTTCTCATTCGAATTGTGGTAATAACTTCCAACCCTACGTCTTTCTATCTCTTTTATTTACATGCTTTCTGTATATAGCATCACGTCTTAATTATCATATTCCTGATTTGTATATATTTTTCATGCATTCGAGTTCAGCTCATTTGCATTTGTGGAATTCATCATTTTCTAAATTGATTATGTGCGCTGTCTCATGCCATGAGATGATACACATGTTATGTGTTAGTAGCCGAACCTCTGGATGCATTTTGTATGTGTATTACATTAGCTATCTGTATATAAGATCATGCATATATTTCTTTTTGACTTATCATGGAGTACTAGGTGAGCATTTTCTAGTTTTCGCATGCTGTATGTCCATGTTATTTCATATCCATTGCTATACTATGAGGCTAGATGCTTTAGTGAAATATTTGTGTAAATGCCAATGGATGGAGGTTGTGTTGCTTGTGTTGGAATATGGTTGATTTTTATGCTTCTGAGCTTCTTTTTATTGGAAGTTGTACAAAAAGATTTTCCCAATGCATGAAATCATAACATAACTAGAACCAATGACACAATCTATTTTTATTTGCCTCAGATAGTAATGAGCGCATCATTAAAACTGGAACATGGATACATAAAGACTATAAAAATCACATCATGATTTAGTAGAGGCCGATCTTTTGATTAGGTGAATGGAGGTGCTCAATTCATGACATTTTCCTCTCATACCTAAGTTCTCGAACCTAGACAATTTGGTTATAACAGATAGTGGCCTTTCGCACGAGTCACGGGTTTCCTAGTTTTCCCAAAAGATTAGGTAGCGACTTTAAAATCTAGTGATATAGTCCATTTTTGGGCCAGGATTTTGTAATAAAATAGATTTTCTGTACAAATTGTTGGATTTGGACTCTCATTTATGTTTCACATTGCACTTGTAAGACTAGATTACAAGATCAGGAGTTCGAACTGTTAGGTACGATCAGTAACCCTGAAAAACATCCCACAACCCTATTTTGCCCAATCCGAAAATTGGCCTCTGCTAACTTTCTCTTTTATAATTCCAATGGTTAATTATTTATACAAGTCATTTTAAGCCTAATATCCCTTAACTAACTTAAAACTAAGTGATTTGAATAAAATATAAATATCATTTATTTTAATTTAAATGAATAAGGTCATATTTTCCTTAAAATAAAAAGAGTATTTTCTAGTTAAACACGGATTTAAATTCATCATGGCCATAAACATAAACTAAAATAAACAATACTCATGAAAAATTATTCAAAACAATCAATTGTGCACAAGAAGCACCTATTTTGCATTTGAAAAGACAATGCTGTCACGACCCTGTGACACCCTGAACGTTTAATTAAATACCACATAAATATTTATAGTTAAATATAATTATAGTTGTATGTGATGATATATTATTAAATAAATAAATATATATAAAAATCTAATTTGGCATTGGGTCATCAAATATGGGATTAATTAGGGATTATTATTTGAGACCAAATTAATACAAATATGGAATTATAATACTAGTTGGGCCAAATTAGAGTTAAAGATAGTAAATACATAATAATATTGATAACATTAATAATAAATAAATAATAATAACAATAGAGATAATAATAAGCCTACCATATCTGATAAGGTTAACAATAATTGATGAGGTTAATTAACTAGCATTAAATTAAGGAGATTTGTAAATCCTCCAAGAGAAGGATGATACGCCACCTGTATTGTCTAAGCCATAAAAGGGGTGAGTCACCATTTGTTAGGCATCAGGTGCTGTGTATATATAAGAGAGAGTGGGGCTACGAATTGCATAAAGGAATGAGGAGAAAAGAAAAAAAAAAAGAAAGAGACAGAAAGGAGGAAGGAAGTGATCTCGAGAATATAGGAAAAATAGGAAGGAAATAGTATGACTCAATCTTGAGGTGAGTTATATTATACGTTGAGTTATCATAGTAAATTTTACGTATGTTCTAAATTACTATAATTTATTTTATACAAGTTGTATTTTATTAGTTATGTTAATACAAGTTATGTTTCATAAATATTTCAATTACGTGGATTAATTTCTAAACTCTATTTGTTAAAATGAAACCCATGGATACATTTGTTTAAATTTTAAAGAATATTTGACTTTGACTTTATAAACAATTATGTCTTGTAAGTACCACACGGGAGTCCCATACCTTGGGGGATTTAAATAACCACGAGCCTTTGTTTGGCCACTTTGTGGTCTTCTGTTCGTCATGGATCCATTGACCTCTGTTCTATTCCGTTCTGTACCGTGGTTATGATTATTTATCTACATAATTTCTGTATTTCAGTTTCTACCACTAGCATGATTTATTTACCAAATTGAGTTATGTAAATGTTTTGGCTTAACTAACTATCCATGGTTATTTTGTATTTCCTGTACTCTTGGTATAATATTTCTCACTCTGCTGTGTGCTTATAGCTGTTTCCATTTCAGGTGATGAGATGTAGAGGAAACCCATAACCTCACTTAATGGAACCCGCATGAGAATTGATGTTTAACCACTATTTTGTCTTTCTTTCTTTTTTTTCTTTTTCTTTTTTTATATTTTTTGCTCCCTTTTGTATCTACTCGGGCCGGTCACTTAATAATAAAATAATAAAAGCCCTATAGATGTATTTTCTCTTATTAAAATAATAAAAACGGAGTAATTTCCTGTTTAATTACTTTTATTTTCGCTTGCACGGTTTAATTGGCTACGAATAGAATAAGTTAGTAAGTTGCGATTCCAACTCTAAGCCTCTGGGGTTGAGTCGTGACAAAGGTGGTATCAGAGCAACGGTTCAAAAAAAAAATCTATTTTAATTTTATCAGGAAGTTTGAAAAGTTATAAATAAAACTATATAGCTAAATAAACATAATAAAATAAAATAAGATAAAATAAAAATAATAATAAATATTTATCTGCAACGTTAGTCATTTTGTGTAAAATCTCACGTTTACTCTGGTGATGTAGGAATGTCAGAGATTAACCTTGATGATGCGTTTTGGGATGATCTCGGGGCCATTAATTTAGATGAGATTTTAGCCAAGCACCCTGCCCCTGCCTCACCTGAGGGTTGGGGAGATTCAGAAAACATAATTAGAGGACTGCATCCAGGCCTTGCCCAGTTGATGGGTCGGCCAATCTATATACAAGCTAATCCTATCGATGTCTCACATTTACTATGGAGGCAAAGCCGTGTCGATACACGCGGACGTTTTCTTGGACCCACTCGTGTCATTGGCGTTGTCCCGGGACATGACCGCCCGCACTATATCATAGGCCCTCTACCCCTAGATTTTGTGGCCAGAAGGGGGAACGTGTACCCTGAGGACTATATTTTCACCACAGTGCCTGACCCGCTGGAGATAATTAATATTCAAAATGTTGACTTTAATAATGACTTGTCATATGTCGAGACACCCGGCTGGATTGTCGATCGAGCATTTTTGGGATATATACAGTCCGTTCCCATTTTCGCAGTCTAGGTAGTGTAGATGTGTTTTGGTGTAGTCCAGTTAGGATGGGAACTTGAGCTCTTTATGCAACACTATTTCCCATGGTTGTTTGGCCCCTTTGACCCATCACTCTAGATTTGGTAGAAGAAAACCTTTTTGTATGCTGACCATGATGTGTTCTGATCCTTTTTTGTTGTCTTTTTGTTTTTGTTTACCACAAAGATGAGACACTAACATATTCTGACTAATGTAATATTAATTATAAAAAATGTAAAGTTGGCATTTTATATTGATATAGATTGCGCTACACATTCTTACATATATGTGCGTTGTAAATGTAAGGCCTCGTTTATTACCTTGTAGAATGGCCAATAATGGTAACGGAAACGAGTCATCAATCAGTAGCATTGAATTGATGAAAAGAATAATGGAAAAAGCGGTTACTAGCTCTTTGCAAGCCTTGCAGACTAACATCAACAACGGGATGCCAAAATAGCGAGAAGAGCCAGTTACCATAAAACAGTTCCAGGATCTGAAACCCACCACATTTACCAGGGCCCTAGACCCAAGGGTAGCAGACGCTTGGGTTAAAGACATGGAAAATATTTTTCGTGCCCTATCCTGCACCGAAAGACAGAAAGTAACTTTCGCCACTTTCACTTTCAAAGACAATGCACAGGAATGATGGCTTCTCACTCTAGAGAAAGAAGAAATTGTGACTTGGGCAAGATTCTTGAAAGTATTCTATGAAAAATACTTCCCAGATTCATTGTGGGAACAAAAGGCATCCGAATTCATACATCTAAAGCAAGGAACCATGACGGTGGCTGAATACGAGAGCAGGTTCACACAACTGGCACGGTTTGCAACATACGTCATCCCCACCGAAACTCGAAAAGCAAGAAAATTTGAAGCAGGATTGGATGCTGAAACTAAAGACAGGCTCAAGGTCTTGAAACTGCCAACCTATGCAGAAGTGGTAGACGGGGCGTATATTGCAGAAAAGGGGATTAAAGCCTCATGTTCTGGGGAACCAAGCCAAAAGAAGCGATTCTGGGAAAAAGACAACAGAAGACCCGGTGTTGCGCCTCCTAAAAAGGTGAATACGGGCACAACCAGTTCAGGCCATCAAGGTCCTACCAACCCCCGAAGTAGCACTGTTCCAATTTGTCCCACTTGTGGGAAGACTCATTGAGGACAATGCCATCGAGACACGGGAGCATGTTTTAAATGCGGTCAAGTTGGCAACTTGTTAAAGGATTGCCCAGAGCTGACTAATCTACAGCTAGCCCCTCTGGCCGGTCAGGAAACCCGCAGGACCTGGAGGAAAGAGGAAGGACCAAAAGCGCCAAGGACATTCGCATTGGTACCTAGAAAGCCAGAAGTTATCGAAAACGTTGTGTCAGGTACAGTTTCTGTCTGTGGTCATTTAGCTCATGTTCTCATTGACTCTGGGTCAATTCATTCTTTTGTTGTACCATACTTTGCTGCCAAGTTGGCATCAACACCCGAACCATTAGGATATATATTGGCTCTATTTGGTAGAGCTGTGGGAAAGTGCTTATAGCTTATGCCTAAACAGCTTATAGCTTATAACTATAAACATAAACTGATTTCTGACTTATAAATTAAGCATCTCCTGCCCCACTCAAAGAATAAGCTAATTTCTGACTTCCAAAAAGCTATAAGCTATAAGCTATAAGCTAAACCAAACATATCAAAATAGCTTAAATTAAGCTGAAAGCTAAAATAAGCAGCTTTTAAGCTGCACCAAATAGGCATATTGTCCTTGTTTTTTCCTTCTAATTAGTTTGCCTGTAGTACTGATGTATACAAATCATGTACTATATCCCCAAAAGGCAAAACCTTATATGTAGACTTGATTCCCCTTGCATTGGGAGCTTTGATGTGATCTTAGGTATGGATTGGCTGGCTGCCAACCACACCTTTATTGATTGTAAAGCCAAAAAAGTCTCCCTCAGGTTACCAAACCGACCCGAGCTTGTCTTTGATGGGACTAGAGTTTCCAACCCTCCCTGCATTATATCCTCCATGACAGCCCAATGACTTCTAAGAAAGGGTTGTGGTGGTTATATATGTTATGTGATCGATGCACAAAAAGAGGCCCCCATCGTTGATGCGATCCCCATAGTACGAGAGTTCCTGGATGTTTTTTTTGAAGATCTACCCAGTATCCCGATTGATCGGGAAATTGAGTTCACCATTGAAACCCAACCTGGCACACAACCAATATCAAAAGCTCCTTATCACATGTCGATGGCAGAATTGAAAGAGCTGAAAACTCAACTCCAAGAACTACTGGACAAAGGTTTCATTCGACCTAGTACTTCACCCTGGGGAGCTCCAGTATTGTTCATGAAGAAAAAGGATGGCATGATGAGATTATGCATCAATTACTGGGAGCTAAACAAGGTCACTATCAAGAATCGGTACCCTCTGCTGCGAATCGATAACTTGTTCGATCAACTTCAAGGCGCCCATGTATTCTCCAAAATCAACTTGCGTTATAGCTACCATCAGATAAAAGTCAAAATGGAAAGCATCGAAAAGACTGCCTTCAAAACCCATTACGGGCACTACGAGTTTCTTGTCATGCCTTTTAGCGTCACAAATCCCCCAGCAGCCTTCATGGACCTCATGAACCGAGTGTTCAAACCCTATCTTGATGAGTTCGTCATCATCTTCATTGATGACATCCTCATATACTCCAAGTCACTAGATGAGCAGCACTTGCAAACGGTTCTATAAACACTACATGATCATAAACTTTATGCCAAGTTAAAGAAATGCGAATTCTGGATCATTAGTGTACACTTTCTCGGTCATGTCATTAACAAAGATGTCATCTCAGTTGACCCCCAAAAAGTTACAGCAATCGTGGACTGGCCACGACATACTAATGTGTGAAATCTGAAATTTCTTGGGTCTATCTGGCTATTATCGACGCTTCGTGCAAGATTTCTCAAAGATAGCATCACCCTTGACCCAGCTAACTCAGAAGAACACACCTTTCGAATGGACTGATAAACAGGAGCGTTGCTTTCAAGAATTAAAAAGTCGACTTGTGTCAGCTCCTATGCTAACACTCCCTACAAGAGCAGATGGGTTCGTAATTTATAGTGATGCCTCATACAATGGTTTAGGTTGCGTTCTTATGCAAAATGGAAAAGTCATTGCTTATGTGTCGCGACAATTAAAGACTCACGAGAAGAACTACCCGACTCATGATTTGGAATTGGCTGCGATAATCTTTGCCCTCAAAATCTAGCGTCATTATCTCTACGATGCAACCTATGAGGTTTACACTGATCACAAGAGTCTTAAATATCTGTTCACACAGAAAGAACTGAATATGAGGCAACAACGGTGGCTAGAATTTATGAAAGCCTATGATATAGAGATCCATCACCATCCAGGCAAAGCTAACGCGGTGGCAAACGCACTGAGCCGAAAGATGGCCAGAGGTTTGGCATGTACTTTCGTTTCCCGCAAGATCAATGGACTACTCGCCAACATAACCGTGGAACCTATATTAATTGAAGAAATTCAAGCGCGCCAATGAGAAGATAAACTTTTGAAGAAAAAGTATGAGAAACAAAGGAATACGCTTGATCCTGATTTCGCTATAAGCAATGGGAAACTGAAATTTCAAAATCGAATTTGCATACTTGACATCCCGGAACTCGAGAAGAAGATACTAGTGGAAGCTCATAACTCAAGATTTGCAATCCACCCTGGTAACACAAAGATGTACCATGCTCTGAAGGAACACTACTGGTGGACAAGAATGAAAAGAGACATAGCAAGCCATATCTCCAAATGTCTACATTATCAGCGTGTTAAAGCAGAACATCAGAGACCTGCAGAACTACTGCAACCACTTCCTATTCCTGAATAGAAATGAGAGCACATTACTATGGACTTCGTGGTTCGGCTACCATAGTCATTTTCGAAGAATGATGCAATATAGGTTATAGTATTATAATAGACCAACTGACGAAGTCGGCGCATTTTCTACCAATCAAAATCATGTACTCCCTTAATAAGTTTTCCACTTTATACATCAAGGAAATTATTCGTTTGCATGGTATCCCAGTTTCAATCATGTTTGACCAAGACCCCCTGCTTCATGTCTCACTTTTGGAACAAATTGCAAGAAGCTTTAGGGACTGCACTAAAGTTTAGCACGGCTTATCATCCACAAACGGATGGGCAATCCGAAAGAACAATCTAGACGTTGGAAGACATGTTACGTGTGTGTATTGGACCTCAAAGGTAACTAGGATGAGCAACTACCTTTAGTGGAATTCGCCTATAACAACAGCTACCAAGCAAGCATTGGAATGGCACCATACGAAGCTCTGTATGGAAGGAGATGTCAATCACCACTGTGTTAGATGGAAGTCGAGGACAAGAAATTGTTAGGCCCCGAGATCGTGCAAGTCACAAGTGAGAAAATCCAACTCATCCAACAACGAATTCGCACTGCTCAGAGCCGCCAGAAAAGTTATGCAGATACTCGGAGATAGGACTTGGGATTTCAAGTAGGGGATCATGTGTTCCTCAAGATCTCACCGACAAGAGGAGTGATCCAATTTGGAAGGCGAGGAAAGCTAAACCCACGTTACATCGGGCCATTTGAGATACTGGAAATGATTGGTCTTGTAGTCTATTGCCTTGCACTACCACCTGAACTATCCAATGTCTATAATGTGTTTTACGTTTCAATGCTTCGACAATACCTTCGAGATCTAGAGTATGTTGTTGATTACGAGGATCTAGAAGTGCAGGAAGATCTTTCTTATGAAGAGCAACCAATGCAGATTCTCGGTTGTCGTGATTAAGTTCTCCGAAACAAGACCATACCACCAGTAAAGGTCTTATGGAGAAATCATCGTATTGAAGAAGCTACGTGGGAAACGGAAAGTCAAATGCAAGCCAAATACCCATACCTCTTTGAAAATTAAGGTACGTCAAGTTTGAGGACAAACTTCTATTTAGGAGTGAAGAAATGTGACACCCTAAACATTTCGTTAAATACCACATAAATATTTATAGTTAAATATAATTATGGTTGTATGTGATGATATATTATTAAATAAATAAATAATAATAAATAAATATATAAATCTAATTTGGTATTGGGTGATCAAATATGGGATTAATTAAGGATTATTATTTGGGGCCAAATTAACACAAATATGGAATTATAATACTAGTTGTGCCAAATTAGAGTTAAAAATAGTAAATACATAATAATAATAATGATAACAATAATAATAAATAAATAAATAATAATAACAATAGAGATAATAATAAGTCCACCATATCTGATAAGGTTAACAGTAATTGATGAGGTTAATTAACTAGCATTTAATTAAGGAGATTTGTAAATCCTCTAGGAAAATGATGATACGCCACCTGTATTGTTTATTCCCTATGAGAGGTGAGTCACCATTTGTTAGACATTAGGTGCTGTTTATATATAAGAGAGAGTGGGGCTACAAATTGCATAAAGGAAGGAGGAGAAAAGAAAAAAAAAGAAAGAGACAGAAAAAATGAAGGAAGTGATCTCAAGAATATAGGAAAAATAGGAAAAAAATAGTAAGACTCAATCTTAAGGTGAGTTATATTATACCTTGAGTTACCATAATAAATTTTACGTATGTTTTGACTTACCATGATTTATTTTATACAAGTTATATTTTATTAGTTACATTAATACAAGTTATGTTTCATAAATATTTTAATTGCATGGATTAATTTCTGAACTCTATTTGTTAAAATGAAACCCATGGATATGTTTGTTTAAATTTTAAGGAATATTTGACTATGACCTTATAAACAATTATGTCTTGTAAGTACCACAACGGGAATCCCATGCATTGGGGGACTTAAATAACCATTGGCTTCTATTTGGCCACTTTGTGATCTTCTGTTTGTCATGGATCCATTAACTTTTGTTCTGATTGTCACTTCTGTGACCTCTATTCTGTTTCGTTCTGTACAGTGGTTATGATTATTTATCTACTTAATTTCTGTATTTCAGTTTCTACCACTTACATAATTTATTTACCAAATTAAGTTATGCAAAATGTTTTGGCTTAACTAACTATCCATAGCTATTTTGTATTCCCTGTACTCTTGGCATAATATTTCTCGTTCTGCTGTACGCTTATAGCTGTTACCATTTCAGGTGACGAGATGTAGGAGAAACCTATAACCTCACCTAATGGAACCCACACGAGAATTGATGTTGAACCACTATTTTTGTCTTTCTTTCTTTTTCTTTTTTATATATTTTTTGTTTCCTTTTGTATCTGCTCGGGGCCGGTCACTAAATAATAAAATAATAAAAGCCCTATAGATGTATTTTCTCTTATTAAAATAGTAAAAAGGGACTAATTTTCTGTTTAATTATTTTTATTTCTGCTTGCGCAGTTTAATTGGTTACGAATAGAATAAGTTAGTAAGTTCCGATTCCAACCCTAAGCTTCTGGGGTTGGGTCGTGACAAACCCACTTCCCGTACCCAAGGGTTAAGTATCGTGATGGCCAGTAACTGAAGTTACTTTCAGCCAATTCTTGAATAAATAAATAAACGCGAGCAAAAATAATATTTAAGTGATGGTACCAAAATAATCATCGGAGCTTCTATTTTTATTATAAAATTTATTGACCAAAAAGGCTGATATTTACATATAAACATATCATAAAAGTGTTGTGTGTGTCTATTCCGCAGCCTCGCATCTAAGGCTTTTCAAAAGCTATTTCTGAATTGCATTGTTTCTTGAAAATTGGAAAACAGCTATAAGCATATGGCAGAGTGAGAAATATTACGTCAAGAGTATAAGAGACGTAAAATAACCATGGATAATTGTGTAACTAAAATATTTAAGATAACTTAGTCTAAACAAATAATCATTTAAGTAGCAAAACTGAGATTATGTAAATAAATAACCATAACCATAGTACCGAACAGAACAAAACAGAGGTTACAGAGTGACAGTCAGAACAGAGGTACGGATTCAATATGTGGCTCATATGGATTATAGAGGTGGCTCCCATAATAGTGTAGCACTTAACTCCGCACAGCAGTTTGCTCCGCACAGAACAGAGGTCAATAGATCCATGACAATAGAGGGCTACAGAGTGATCAAACAGAGGTCAATGGTTATTTAAGTCCCCCAATACATGGGACTCCCGTGGTAGTACTTACAAAACATAATTATTTATAAAGTCATAGCCAAATATATACTAAAATTTAAACAAATATATTCATGGGTTTCATTTTAAACAAATAGAGTTCAAAAAACAACTCACGTAATTGAAATATTAATATAATTTATAAAACGTAATTTGTATAAAATAAATTATGGTAAATCAAAACATACGTAAAATATATTATAGTCACTCAAAGTATAATATAATTCACCTTAAAATTAATACCTACTATTTTCCTCCAATTTATGCTGGCTTTTCGATGCCCTTTCCTTACCGTCTCTCCCCTTTCCTTACCGTCTCTCCTGTGTGTGTTTTTTTTCTTTCACTTCGTGGCTTCCTTTTATACCCGAGCTATAGTGATGACTCACCCCCATAATCAAACACTCTAGTTGATGATTCACATCATCTATTCCGTAGACGTAACAGGTGGCCTATCATCCATAGTCCAACTCATTTGTACACTTTCACTATATTATCATTTGGCCTAACTATTCTCATAATTTCATAATTGTATTACTTTGGCCCTAGCTAATATATTAATCACATATTTGATAACCCGATGCCAAAGTAGATTACATTTAGCATAAATAGCTATGAAATTGGATATGTTATTTTATATATTTACATTTTATTATTATTATTATTATTTCGTTATTTATTTTTATTTTTAATAATATATTATCACATACAACCATAATATTAGTATAAAATTTAATGAACAACTTAAATTTTTGGGTTGTTACAAATGCACCAAGCACACATATGCCATGGAGAAGGAAACGACTTATCCGGATGCCCACTTTCAGCATCTTACATGCAATATTTGAAATAACATGACCCTAAATGCAACTAATCATAAAAGTGATGAACCTAGGCCCGATTTGAGATTATGAAAATGATACTCATGCACAAAATCAAGAAACAAGTAATAAAAAAAAGAAAAGAAAAGAAAATAAAAAGGAAAATAATGATACAAACCATCAACATGATAATTAAAATCGGGCATAATACATGATTTCTACATGATTGTATGGTCCTAAATATGTTGTTCCAAGAAAAATGGATAAAACATGCGAGAAGAGGCAATAAAGTTAATGAAACGAAGATATTACATGATGAGATGATGAATGGAGACTGTAGCAAGGATTGACTACTGAAAATAGACAAAGAAAAGTTGATGGCATGGTAAAAAGGCAAGAGATTACAGATTATTTTAAAGAAAACGCAAGAAAATGTGAGAAAACTTTATTTTCTAATTATAGTTCAAAACTCTAAGCCTTAAGTTGTTTTTGATTGCCTTTGGGTTGTTATTAGGGTGGAAATTTTGAAATAGGGGTGTGGGGAGGAGGTTTCTATCTCATGTAAAAGTTCTCAAGATGCTCTCAAAGGTCTTAATTTTCTAATCACTTGCAAGAGGGGGAGAGGGAATGGTGCTTTTATAAGCACTCCTAGCTTGGAGAGGAAACTAGAGGAGGTTGCTAGTATTGAACATCACTTTCTCCCTTGCGCCTCCTTTCAATGTTGCATTGTCATCCTTATAAAATTTCCAATCCTGTCCATCGAGGGAAAATACGGCTGTGTATGCAATGTGCGGCTCCATAAACCAATTGCGACCGCACAATGCATGTGCAAGCACACATGCGGCCAAGGGTTTAGGCGTCAATTTTGCAGGTTAGGTGCGGGTTTGTATGGCTTTTGCTTGCTTATGGCTCAAGCAAACTCAAATTGTCTTTAGATCAATGTTTTTGATAAAATACGTCAGTAATTTTGAAAAATATCATCAATCTAAGTGCAATCAGCCTTCCCTTATCTCTCGGGGTTAGTAAATTGATTTTTGGTTGAAAAACGGACTCAAGGGTATTTTGATCATTTTTGCGAAATAGGTTGCAATAGTGACTTTAAGCAATTTTCAACATTCCAATGGTGGAGATATTACCATTTCATCATTGAGAGGCCTACAATAGCCCGAAGTCTTAAGCTTAGTCAAAATATGGTGTCTACAATGACTTTTTCCTTTTTGTACCTTAGCTCCCAAATCAGTAATCTTTGGTTATGACGGATTAGGTCCGTAACTTAGTTTTCATCGTTAAAAGTTTTTTAATTCCCCTCAAAATTAAGTGACGATTCTTTTGATGTGGGATAAGCAAGTTGGTACAATATAATATGGAAACGAGACTAATAACTAAAAAGGCATGGCGTCCATACCAACTAAAGATGATCTATGCCTAGAGTCTCGGTATATGAATTTTCTAGGTGATCATACTAGGACTTGTTGTTGTAATATATCATAATTATCTATTAATTAATTTCTCAAGAACGATTATAATTCCCTTGTGGTACACGAGTAGCGGTGGATTCGAACACTGTAAGGAATTTTTCACAACCAAACTTCACTATTCTTTTATATTTATTTGTCATTTTCATGAAATTTGCATCATTAACCTTCTTCGATCAAGTGAATATATGTATATATAATATTATTTTGAACACTTTAATCAGTACTTTCCTTTGGATTGACACATAGGCCTTGTTTTGGAACATTCTCTTTTAGTAATTTTTGATTTTTTAATTAAAATATAAGATAAAAAGTTAGTAACTTTAGAATATTTTTTTGACTTCTTTTAATGAAAAAACATACAAAAAATTAGAGAAAAAAAGAAAATCTTCGATTTTTTTTTATAGTTTGTTGACTTTTTAACTTTTCTAGACACTTTGATCCTTTTCATTTCATATATGTAATTGAAAATTTTCATTACATATTTAGGTCAAGTTTGGCAACTTCAATATAATCCATCTTTTTATCTTTTTTTTATCACATCAACTCTCTACTTTTCTGCACATCTTTTCGTAAAAAGACAAAAAATACATTTATTTAAGTCATCCCAAACAACCCCTTAATATCTATGAAATAAGAATGTAAATTTATAAGTGATATTTTAGTTTTTAAACTAAAATTTGATATTTTCAAATAAGAGTTACTATTTGATTTTAAATAAATAATTTTGGTGTGAAAACGATGCATCAAATTCTCCTAATTTTGTAAATATTTTTTTCAAAATTAAAAATTACTAAAGAAATTGCTTATTTCAATTACTAAAATTTTATTTTGTAAATTTTTTCCCAAACTCTTGTGGAATAAACTTTTGCTTTTTCAACTTTAATAAAAACCAAAAAAAAAAAAAAAAAAAACTTTTCCGATGAGGCCCACCCCGGCAATTCAATCAAAACACGCAAGACAAATTATTTGGTGCTCCCGGGTCTTCGTATTTTTTGCAAATTATTATATACTCATGTTATTTGTTAATTTATAAAACTCACTTTCTATATACTCCTTCCGTTTCAAAATAATGGTCTCTTTTAGGGAATTTAACTTTTTTTAATAATATAATTATTGTATTTGAAAAAAGTTGATTTTTCAAAATTATCCTTTTGATAGTACATTTTTTTGGGATATCAATGTCATAATTGTACTTTTTATATTGTTTATTAATTTAAAAAAATAACAAAATAGGAAATTATATTATTTTTGTACTTGATTTTTGAAGAGAGACTAATATTTTAAAATAATAAAAAATAAAATAATAAACTAATATTTTAAGACAAAAAGACTAAATTAAATTAAATAATATTTAAAATATCACGTGATCATATTAGAAAACACCAAATAATTTCTCCACACGCAAATGCGCCTTTCCATATCTGTTCGTATAATTACCACAACCCAACCCCAGTTGAACACGTTTATTGCAAGTTGGTCCCTTGTCCATAAATGCACATTACTAGCCATCATTTCATGTGTCGCCAGAGAAGTTATTTGGTGTCCTGACACGATCACGTGATGCTTGTGGATGCGAAATTTTATTTTTATACATTTAATTAGTTTAAGATACATTTTTAAAAAATATATATATTTATTAATTTGATTATCGATTAATTTTTTTAATTCATACACTTAAAGTTACAATTACACCTTTTATTTATAACTATTGTACACACCATTAACTCTCTTTTCATACACTTTTGATTAACTCTACTTCCACAGTGACCCACCCATGCCCTTGAAGACAACTTTGGTCCGAAATAAAATTTCCTCCATTAAAGACTTGTATAAAAGGCCTCCATTGAACCTCCATTGAAAAACATTATAAATCTTCCAAAATAGTATAATTCTTTCTCGCACACAACTAAAATAAAATAATAAATAAATAAACACTTCTACACATTAATAGAAATAAATTAATCTCCAATAAGAATAACAATTTAAAAACGTGTGAATAAATGAAAAGAGTACAAACCAGTTTAATTTTTATTGTACTCCCCTCAAATAGCCTTATTGTTTTATTATAACAAACACAAAATTCTATTATTTTCCTTAAGAATAATAATTATACACATAATTGAAGAGTTTTTTTAGTAAATGGTTTGAGTTTTTTGAATTAAGTTTTTTGAAAATTGAGTTTTTTGGTTTTCGTGTTTTTTTGTTTTTAGTGAATATTTTTTAAATTTTAAACATTTTTTTTACTCTTTTAGATGCACCTTACTTAGATGTAGCTAAAAAGTAAAAAATTTGTGAAAAAATATTTTTAAAAATTAATAAATACATAAAAATATAAAAAAATGTACTAAATTTTCGTATTTTTTTGTATTTTTGGTATTTAGTGAATTTTTAAAAGGTTTTTTTCAATTTTTTTTTTTTTACTTTTTAGGTATATTTATGTTAGGTATGTCTAAGAATTAAAAAAATTGCTCAAAATATTAAAAAAATTCAGTAAAAACAAAAAAACACCGAAAATAAGAAAGTAGAATTTTCTGAAAAGTGTTTTTGAAAACTGGTAACCAAGCATGATGAATGGAATTGCGGAGTTTGAGAGCGAGATCTAAATCGGATTGCAATTTGGAGATTTAATCATTTGGGGTTTGATGGAAAATAAGAGTTCTGAATGTTGTAAAGATCATCATAGGCTTTCATGGCTTTTGCTAATGTATTGGCTTTGATTGCTCAAAAGGTTTACATTGAGATTTTTTTATATCTTAAAATATGTGTACAGAGAATTTTTTTATATAATATTATGAGGGTTACTGGATGTCTATTATGGTTATTTTTATTTAGGATATAATTGTTATTAAATTAATATTTCATTAAATGTGTGTCTTGAGCTAATTAGATGTGTGGAAATAGAATTTCCCTTCTTTTTAGGCTCCGTTTGAAATATTATTTTGGACTAAAATAGTCATTGTCACGACCTAATCCCAAGGCTTAGGGTTAGAATCGCAACTTACTAATTTATTCTATTCGTAGCAAATTAAACTACGCAAGCTGAAATAAAAATAACTAAACAGGAAATTACTCTATTTTACTATTTTAATAAGAGAAATTACATTTATAGGGTTTTTATTATTTTATTATTTAGTGACCGGCCCCAAGTAGAAACAAAAGGGAGCAAAAATATATTTAAAAAAAAAAGAAAAGAAAAGAAAGACAAAATAGTGGTTCAATATTAATCCTCGTGCGAGTTCCACTACGTGAGGTTATAGGTTTCCCCTATATCTCATCGCCTGAAATGATAACAGCTATAAGCACATAGCAGAGTGAGAAATATTATGCTAAGAGTACAGGGAATACAAAATAACCATGAATAGTTAGTTAAGCCAAAACACTTAGGTACCGTTTGGTAACACTTACGTTTTCAGTTTTCTGTTTATATTTACAAAAATTTAAAAAACTCAAATAAAAACTTGTTTGATAAAATTTTTGATTTATAAATCAGTGGTCTCAGTTTATAAATTTGGCCAAAAAATGAAAACACAAAAAATGTGTTTCCGTTTTGAGTTTTGAGTTTTTTTTTTTTACCACCTAACACTAGCTACCACCTGCTACCATTTTCCACCATCGTTTTCCGCCACCACCACCCACCACCCATCCGCCACCACCACCTACCGCCACCACTTACCACCTACCTGCCACCACCACCCACTATTCGCCACCACCACCCACCTGCCACCCACTCGCCACCACCATTCACCCCTCGTTGCTACCACCACCACCCACTCGCTACCACCTACTAGCCGCCACCGTCACCCACTCTCCTACTACCACCACCACCCGCTACCTACCCGCCACCACCCACCACTACCCGCTATCCGCCACCCACCTACCACCACTCGCCACCACTACCACCACCCACTCGCTACCACCCACCACCCGCCACCGTCACCCACCCACCCACCATCATCACTCACCACCCACCCGCCACCACCTACCATCGACCGCCACCACCACCTCCATCCGCCACCACCACCACCACCACCCACACCACACCACCCGCCACCACACCCACCCACCCACCTACCACCACCACCGCCACTACCACCCACCCACCACCACCACCACCACCACCACCACCACCACCACCTACTCACCACTACCACCCACCCACCACCACCACCCGCCGCCGCTACCACCCACCACCCGCCACCGTCACCTAACCACCCACCATCACCACCCATCCGCCACCACCTACTACCACCTGCCACCACCACCTACCACCTACCACCTACCGCCACCACCCGCCACCAACCACCACCACCACCACCACCCACTCGCTACCACCCACCACCTGTCATCGTCATCTACCCACCCACCACCACCACCACCACCTACCCGCCACCACTACCCACCACCACCTGCCATCCGCCACCCACCTACCACCACCACCACCACCCCCCGCCATCACCACTACCACCCACTCGCTACCACCCACCACCTGCCACCATCACCCACCCACCCACCACTACTACCACCCGCCATCCGCCACCCACCTGCCACCACCCGCCATTCACCACCCACCTGCCACCACCACTCACCACCGGTCACCACCACCACTACCACCACCACCCACTCGCTACCACCCACCACTTGCCACCGTCACCCACCCACCCACCCACCACCCACCGTCACCACTTTCCACTACCGTCTTCCGCCGCCACTTGCCATTTCTCACTCTTTTTTATATTTTTAAATTTTTTTAAACATTTTGTCAATTACCAAACGCGTTTGTTGTTTATGTTTTTCTAAAAATAAACAAAAACCAGTTTATAAAATATTTGTAAATATAAACTGAAAACGTAAACGTTACCAAACACACCCTTACATAACTCAATTTGGTAAATAAACCATTTAAGTGGCAGAAACTGAAATACATAAATTATGTAAATAAATAACCATAACCACGGTATAGAACAGAACAGAACAGAGGTCACAGAAGTGACAATCAAAACAGAGGTAAATGGATCTATGACAAATAGAGGACCACAAAGTGACCAAACAGAGGCCAATGGTTATTTAAGTCCTCAAGGCATGAGACTCCCGTGGTGATACTTACAAAACATAATTATTTATAAGGTTATAGTCAAATATTCTTTAAAATTTTAACAAACATATTCATGGATTCCATTTTAAACAAATAGAGTTTAGAAAATAATCTACGTAATTGAAATATTTATAAAACATAACTTGTATTAATATAATTAATAAAATACAACTTGTATAAAATAAATTATGATAAGTCAAAACATACGTAAAATATATTATGGTAATTCAAAGTATAATATAACTCACTTTAAGATTGAGTCTTACTATTTCTTTTCTATTTTCCCTATCGTTTCGAAACTGTTTTTTCTCCTTTCGGTCTCTCTTTATTTCACTCTCTTATTTTCCTCATTCCTTTACCTCTGTCGTTGTTCCCTTCCCCTCCAACTTCTTATATGTATGCAAACTCATGGTGCCTCTACATGGTGACTCATTCTCCCTAAAACTAGGTGGCACAAATGGCATCCAACCATCTCTCATGAGAGATCATAATCATAATCTACTGGTTAATGGCAAGTAATTGATCGGCCTTATCTCATCAGCATGCTTATTATTATTATTATTATTATTTACTATCTTTAACTATAATTTGGCTCAACTAGTATTATAATTCTATATTTGTGCTAATTTGGTCCCAAATAATAGTCTCTAGTTAATCTCATATTTGATAACCCAATGCCAAATTAGACATATATATTTATTTCTTATTATTTATTTGTTTAATAATATATCACTGCATACAACCATAATTAAATTTAATTTTAAATATTTATGTAGTATTTAATTAAACATTCAGGATATCACAGTCATATAGAATAAAATAGACTATTTTAGTTAAATAAGATAAAATGTTACATTTAACTCATAATTATTTTATTTTTTCTCTTAAAAAAAGTTTAAAAAAGTCAAAAATTTATTCCAAATGAGACTTTTTTATCCTATGCTAAAATAGTTAAAAAATCAAAAAGCTAAAAAGTCAACTCAAATCCCAAACAAATCCTTAGTAGTGTTAAATAAGTCAATTTATTAATTTATTTGAATTATATTACATTTTTATTTTTGTAGACATTTATTTATAATAAATAAAAAAATAAATTTATAAGTCATATTTAAAATAACTCTCAGGGGTTGTGGCATTGTGGTAAGGCCTTGGGGTTTAAGCCCCAAGGTCACAGGTTCAACTCCCCACCCCCCCTTGGGCCAATCTCCTGGGCGGAAGCACTGTTGGTTAGGAGGTTGGACCTCAAGTTGTCTAGTCAGCACTTGGTGTGGGTTCAATGCCCTCATGAAGTCCCGACTTAAGCGAGCTTGTCTTGGGAGGTCGGGCAAGTTCCTGTGTTATAGTCTCCTCGCTGAATCTGCTAACAGACACTTTGGTGATCTCTGCAGAAGCGCCGCTTGACTCGCTAACAGACACCTTGGTGATCTCGCAAGGGCCGCCTTGACCTCATGAGGGTAGGAGGATTTTCCTGTAACAAAAAAAAAAAAAAAAAAAAAAACTCTCAGTGAATATGATAAAATTTATGATTTTATATTATACGATTGAGAATAAAATTATTTTACGATACATACCCAAAATGGTTGTGTATTATATATATTCTTAATTATGATTTTTGTATTTTTGGTTTTGAACTATTTAATGTGTTTGGTTTTAGTTTTTTGAATTCAATTTTTTAGAAATTGAGATTTTTATTTTTCGTTTTTTTTTTAATTTTTAGTGAATATTTTTAAAATTTTAAGCAATTTTTTTAAAAACTTTTTTAAATGCACCTTTCTTAGATGTATCTACATAGTAAAATATTTGTAAAAATTAATAAATGCACAAAATATAAAAAAGATATTGAATTTTTTTTTTTTTTTTTTGTATCTTTGGTATTTATTAAATTTTTAAAATTTTTGTTCACAAATATTATAATTTTTAAGTGTATTTATGTTAGGTGTGTCTAAAAATTTAAAACAATTGCTCAAAATATTAAGAAAATTCATTGAAAATAAAAATACAAAAAATAAAAAAATAAAATATTTAAAAAAATGTTTTCTGAAAACTAAAATGAAAACCAGGCAAGCTTTTAGTTTTGATATTATTTTGATTATAATCTAATTTCTTTTTGTTATATTATGATATCATTTTGGTTTTGATTGGAAGACTTGGTTGTTATACTATTTAGTTATAATTTATTTATTTTTAATTATAACTTTATAATATTGAATTATACAATTTAGGTTCGTTCACGAAGAATTCTTTTAATTTAATTTTTTTAATTTTTTAATTAATTGACTAAATTAGTTTTTTTTTGACTTTTTTTTTATAAAAAATAAATAAAATAATTATAATTTAAACATAACATTTTATTTTATTAACTTATTTAATCTATTTTATTTTTTTTTATATTTTTTAAATCTCAATTTAAAAGGAAAAGTGATAAGAAAAATTATTTAATATTTTTAAAATATATTAATTATAATATTATAAAATATTACGCATTTATATTTTGAAATTACTGAGTAATTACTTAACTTATAATACTAATGAAATAACATGTTTGATTTGTGATGGGTCCGGAATGGCCACATGCCCCCGTACCACGGAATAATTTCTACTCAAATATACATTTAAAAATTGAATTCGTCATCGTGCTCTGGACTCTTGTACTAAAAAAAGTCTATTGTGTTCAATCTTTCACTGAAGAAGAACAAGGAGAAGATGGAGAAAGCTCTGCTCGGTCATGAAAGCAGCGGTGGTGGTGGTAGTAGTAGTAGTAGTAGTAGAAGAAGTAGAGATGCATCAGCTCTGTTCCGTCGAAGGTCAGACGCTATCACACATGGTTCTCCATATCAGAAGGCCGCTGCACTTGTTGATCTGGTTTGTCTATTCTGTTCATCTTCTTTTTTATTAACCTCCCATTTCAATAATCGCACCGATTTTTTATGTTTTAACATTACTCTTTCGTTGACTTTTTTTTGTCTACATGACATTACCTTTGTATTCTCAGTGATGAAATGACATTCTTCCAAAATACAAAAATGTGTTTTTGTAAGTCCAATTATTTTTGGGTGATTTATCACCGGCCAGTAGAATTTTTTTTTTGTTTTATGCTGTGTTTGGTTGGGGATTTGATGAAGGATTTGGAAAGTATATAAAAAATGTGAATAAAATAAAGGGCAAATTACCAACACCCTCTCGAGGTTTGAGGAAAATATGTTTGAGAAATTACATCTCGTTCCTAAGATTTATATTTGCATGACAAAGTGTTCCCTCATTTGTTATGTAAATATAAAACTCGGGGCAATTTGTAATTTTTCAAATATCAGGAATCCGTATTTTAGTCAAACCTCGAGCGTTGTTGGTAATTTGCCCTGAAATATATCCAAAATTTTACCTAATTTCACACAATTTTTTTTCTTTTCCCTTACCAAATCTTTCCAAATCTCCCAACAAAACACAGCGTCAAGAGAGCACAGAAAATGCTAAACTTTAAAAAAATGATTATTTTTTTACCCAAGTTCTGAAGAAATTAGTGAAAAAAAATTTCATGATTTTTTAATGCTTATATCAATTGTTTCATAGAATTTTTTTTAACTACATAGGCCATTAGTTAGTGTATAATTTATTATTGCTTGACAAAAAATAAAAAATAATAATAACATTTACATATCAAGTCAATGGAATTGATAGTTTGGGCATATATATATATATATATATATTATAAGAATGATTATTTTTTAAAAAAATCGGTTGAACAAGTAAATCGATCCAGATCATTCCAAACTGTATGGTTTGGTCCGGTTTTTTTTACAGAATGGTTAGGTTCCAAGTAATTATTATAGGATATGCGTGGAATATAGGGATTTTGTTCAAAATTGCTAAAGCATTGGTGTGTTGATGCTAGAGATAAGCAAATCAATCCAGATTGTTCCAAACTGCATGGTTTGGTTCAGTTTTTTTTGGAAGGGTTAGGTTCCAAGTAATTAAGAACTGTTACTTATGGTTTGGTTTCTGAGTTAAGGCTTGAAAGAAAAGAATAAACCGAACCGTCCTGTATTTTAAGATTTGTACACTAAAATTATTAAAAGTTGTATAATATGGAGAATTTTATGTGTCTTTACACAATATATAAAAGTTGGTTAGGAGAATAACACAATTTTAACTATGCTTGTCAATTTTTTGGAACACTTTTATGGGTAGAAACAATTTTTTTATTGAATTAAATTTTCTAGTTTGGAGCAGTAGAATTGAATTGGAACCAAACCATTTTTTGCAGTTTGGTTTTGGTTTGCTTCCACAGGTTATGCTGTTTGGTTTGCTTTCCTAAATTTTTGGAACCGTATAGGATAGTTTGGTTCTTGGTTCACCTTAAAATCAAATCAAACCAGTCTATGAACACCACTACTTGGTGCCTTGGCTGGTGCTGGGCTTTGTCAAGCCCTGAATTCGATGACCCCAAACCGTGAACAGTAACTTAAGGTGATAGGTGACAAATAATTTTTAAAGATTCATTTATTCATTAAATATTTGAAGTGCTGTGATTTGTTTTGAAAACTTATTACTTCAGATTTATGGTTATGTACCATCACTATAGAATGGTCTGGTGACCTCACACCCACCCTGTACAAGGATGCATACAAACATTTTCCAAACGGTCCATAAAGCAATAAATGAAAATTACAATCATCCTAAGGCTTACAAACCAAGCCTCCCAAATAAAAGAAATGCATGAGTTTAACTGAAGAAAGAAAGTATCTGGGACCATTCATAACGGCTCCATGTCCCATATCAAAACATAGGGCAGGAACCCTACTCGGAGTGAGTAATATCCCACGCCCCTCTTTTTCTAAAATAAATGATAAGTCTAAAAGAAGTTATAGTCTTAAGAGTTCACTATTACAGATATTACTACAAAATATCTAAATACAAAAGTGATTCTTCAAAACTTGAAAAAGCTCAATCCCGTCCCCATGACTTGTTTCTTGAAAAGGAAGGGGTGAGTTAACTAGCACAGTACAGAATGATCTTCTGCAAACTTATATGCTATTATGGTGCACAATGGTGTTAAGTGTGCAGATAATTTCTATGTACCGAGCTAACAAATAAGGAAGATACAAAATCAGCAATTAATATATAAATGATGGAATGTTGACCTATGAAAGGTGAATGATGTAAAGTGTATGAATTGTGATAGTTAAATAAAATAAAACCAACATCTGATTAATTCCTCATAAATGAGTTTTGTGGTTTCATAAACACACATGCATACCACACCACGCCCCTTGGGTTTGCGTGACACCAATTCCATGTGTTTCCCTAAGGAGAAGTCATGTGATATTCCAACTTTCTTTGGTTGCTAGCCAGAAGGACCCATGGTTCCCATAGGCCAAGTTTTGGATCTTTCACTCAGGAGCTTGAAATCCAAGTTGCTTTATGTTAGAATAGAAATAGTGTTACTTATATTTTATTCTTATTTATTTTCCCTTGATTAGTGTAATGGTCTGGCCCATAATTTATGCTTTATGGCACTCCTGTAATTACTCATTATGATCAATATAAAAGGGGATGAGGTCTAACTCATTCCCTAACTTTCTCTCTTCTCTAAACTTACACTTTATTCTACAAACCGACTCACACAAAATTCCTACCATGCCAAGTAGTGTTCAATATGAAAATCAAACCCACATATGGTTATTCAATTCAATTTTAACAATTCCTCATGAAGAGTGATGAACGATATTCCGTGACATGATTCATGTGATTTAATAAACATGTTCCAGCAACAATTCTAATATGAGAGATAAATTTAATTCTCAAAATATGCCCTAACTTAGTCAAGGGTTTTTCACTAAAGTGTTCCAAACACAAATTCATTAAACACCAATCATCAATCTACCACCAATTGCATGAATGATCTATGAAATGAGAATAACATACACAAATACAACTACATCTTGACTATAGCATGATGAACAACAATGCATGTAAAAGAAACAACAATGCATGTAAAAGAAACTAAAGAAAATACACAATGACATATAAAGAGAGAGAAGAGAACTCTCTACCTCAAAAACAAAGGAGAGAGAAAAGCCCTAGGTATGGAACTCAACGAAATGAAGAATGTAGCCCTTGTTGAGATCTACAACTTTGATTCTCGGATGGAAGACTGATTCTCACTCTAGGTAGGTTGAATCTAAGCTTGAAGGTGTTGACAATGGTGAATTGAAATGTATAGAGAGAAGGGAGAAAAGAGAGAAATAGAGATTATAGAGTGTAAAGTGGATAGTGATATCTCTGGCAGAAATTCGTGCCTAAATACAAAAAAGAGTGTCCAAATGAGTGAAGGACTGTGGGCCATGTTGCCTGAATCTAAGTTGAATCCATTGCACTACTCGAGCTCTCTAGTCTCCCAGTTTCTGCACTCTACTGAAGAAGAAGAAGTTGCAAAGTTCAATAGACCACTCGAGTGGTCAAACCACCACTCGAGTGGTCAAACCACCGCTCTAGCGGTGAGCTTAGGGTCATAGCATGAAATCTTTACAGCAAAAAGTCTTGCAAACAGCACAATATCACTCAAGCGACCAACCCGCTGCTCGAGTGACCACCCTGGCATTCTAGTGTAAGAATTGAGTGAAAGCTCTAGTTCAAAACCCCAACAACTCTCACCAATCACAAGAGTGAGATATAATGCAATAAATGAAATGAACCAAGAATATTAAAAAAATGCAACATAACACTAATTCCTATAGTTTTAAGAAGTAACGATTGATAGGTATAAATCTATGTTATTTTTCTTTTTATCAGTGTCTCCTCTAAGTTATTTTTTTAAACTTATAATGTGTTTTAGGTTCTTTTGTATATTAACATTATGTTTGGATCTAGGATTTGGGTGGGTCCCAAATCCTAGATCCAAACACAACCAAGTGTTTTAAAAATCTTCTTCTTCAATGCTATCAGTACGGAGACGGAGACAGTGGTTTAGTGATTTGTAGTGGTTGTTTGCTGACAATTTTTTCTGTACTTCATTATTTCAGATTTGGATAAGTTGCTTGCCCTAATTACTGAGTTTGTGAAATGAGAAAGGATGATAAACTAAGATCTTTAGAAAGAGACAAGGGATGATGTGAAGAGAATTTACATACATAAAAATGTATGTAATAAGTGAAAAGTATATAAAATTTTTTTCTCAGAACATGATATAGATTGTGAGGTTTCAATGTTCAAAAACTAATTAATATATGCAGCAGGAAATCAAGAAGAAATATAACTAAAACATAGAAAAACCTTATGCTTTTAACTACCCCACAATCAAAATTTGTTTTTGTGCATCACTTTGGCTTGTTATTTAGCTGCTGAGATGCTTTGATACAATAGATAAATGTGTTAAAAAAAAAAAAAAAATGATTCTCATGATTCAATCTTTAGCTGTTATATCTCTTAGCTGCTGAGAAGATTGAAGATCAATCGGCAGTGAGGATTTGTGTTGTTGGTCTAGCAGTGAGACGATTGAAGTTACACATAAGCCATGTGATATCCTAAGACAAAAGAGAGCAGAGGAGAGAATTGAGAGATAGAGAGGAGAAAGGGAAAGTAGGAATGGAGGCAGAGGAAAAAAAAGAGAAATTTGTAAAGGATTCCATATGTCCCTCTTAATTTTTGCTCTGTTAACTTCTTTAACAGAGATAGACAAAGGGCGTACATTGACACAATTTTCAAAACATAAAATCATGGTTTTCCATCTTTGAAATAAATCATGGTTTTCCATCTTTGAAATCCAAATCCTAACATGCTTTCCAAGCTTTCTACCTTAACTTACCATGGTGACCAGTATATTCAAAGGGGTGGGTTGAAACATTACCTCTTGAAGCCTTGTAAGTGGATGAGATGAAGATGAGATGAAGATGAGAGGTGGTTAGTCCAATATGTTGAGATGCTTTCTTTCAAGCTTCAAGCTCCAAACCAAGGTGGACTTCAAGCTCCTCCAACGGCTTCTCCAAGCCTTCTGATGAGCTTCCAACTGACAATGGTCAAGTGTATGAGGCTGGGTTATATGTATGAGAGGTGTTCTTGTAATGTCCAAGTAACAAAATGGGAGAAAATCAACATAGGGGGAAGGGGGTTGACTCTCAGCAATGGAAGATTTTTGGGTGAGGCTGTTTTTATGGTCGCTTTAAGGGGTGAAATGAAATGGAAATGCATGCCAAACGCACATCTCAAAGATGCCCAACTTGGTCCCCAAATTGGCTGGGACAAGTGTGCACTTTGACTGGCCAAAGGAGGAGAGAGGGCAAGCCTTACACTTGTATTAGATATTCAAAATATACATAGCATGCTCACATGGGGCTAGGGTGGCCCACCAAAGAAGGCAAGAGGAGAGGAAGCTTCCAAGCAATATCCTTTCCACTTTAATTAAAAAATCAGTAAATGTTTTGGGGGGGCAAGTTGGCATCTAATAGATCTTGAATTAAATTATTTAGAGCATGTAAGTTGGATAATACACTTGATTTAATTCACTAGTTTCATTTTTCAAGTTTCCAACATAAAATAAAATTTTTATAACCAAAATGTTGATAAAGTAATTAATGAATTAATTAATAATAATAAAAATACAAATTTCCAGGTCTTCACACACTAAGGGATGGTTTTGGATGATTGAAATAAGTGTACTTTTTGACTTTTTATGAAATATGAGTTGGATTTGAAGTGATGTGATAGAGAGGTGATGTGACTTAAATATGATAGTGATTTTTTTTGACTTTTTTAGGTTATGACAAAGAAGGCCTAAGTGTAATTTACCCTAACTGATAGGATAAGAGCTTTCCAGGAGTTACATTAAGGAAAGAACCGTAGCACACCAAACACAAAACTTGAAGCATACTATTCCAATATAACAAATTTAATAGTGTAGATGAGAACTTTTTGTAATATTGTGGATAATTAATGATAGACTTTTTCAGATAAAGGTCACTCTTGTATTTAGGAAGCACACCAACTTATAAAACTATGTTGGTGTTTACAAGGCCTTTCCTTTTATATGGTGCTTTGTAGTATGTGGCTTGCTACATCCCCATTCTTCTTCCTCATGCTGGAATGATCCACATTCCAAGTAACGTTGTCTACAAGTAAGTTCAGGGGAAGATTAGTTTTCTAAAGCTATTTGTGAATGCTTATGGAAACTTCTTGTATGGTAACATTTTTTTTATTTTTTCTTTATTGCTTAGGGAATTGTTAGTCACCCTGATCAATTAATTGCATTTTTTCAGGCTGAAGATGGTGTTGGTCTGCCAGAGCAAATTCTTGATCAGTCAAGTTTTGAAACGGCAGCAAAATTCTACTTCATATTTACTCGATTTGATATCCTTTGGTCCCTTAATTATTTTGCTTTGATAGTTCTAAATTTCCTTGAGGTTAGTGTAGTTTATGTTATTTCTGTATTTTTTTAAATTTTTTTTACTTGCCTTCTATGTACTGTTATGGGTCTTTGAAAATAAGTAATAAGGTTTTTTGTTCATTCTCTATTCTTTTAGAGTTGTGCTACAGGCCTTGAATATTGAGGCGCGAATCTGCCTCGAATTTGTTTAACCGGTCGTCCGGCCAGTCATCCGGCAAAGAGGTTGACAGCCACGGTAGACAAGTGCTTCACCCGGTCGTCCGGGTGGTCGTTCGGCCAATCGACCGGTGACCACAAATTCGCGCCATTCGCACCTGAAGCTCTCGAGGCCTGAAGCATTAGTGATTCTTTTATGATCAGTCAATGATGAAGTTTTTATTGAGATAACTTAGTTTGTTTAACCTGTACAGAAACCATTGTGGTGTGATGAGCATTCTGCATATTCTTGCAATAATAGAGAGTACTACTTTCTAGGACAGTTGCCATACTTAACTGGTGCGGAGTCTCTTGTTTATGAGGTAAAAGTTATTTTCCAAATCAATGATGTGAAAAGAATTAATTATTACGGTGGCACGAATTCTCATTCTTTCACAGGATATGTAACTTATTGTGAAATATTGAATGATAATAATGGGTTATGATTGGTAAATAACCGTTGCCTGCTCATTACCACTAGGTTAGGTGAATGTCTTTAAATGCTTTTGAAATTGAAGTCAGGCGAAAAAGAATTGTTATACTACGGCTAGGTTTGGCATAACCTATATAATCCATCTTTTTATCTTTTTTCCATCACATCACCTCTCTACTTTTCTGCACATTTTTTCGTAAAAAGACAAAAAGTACACTTTTTTAAGATACCCCAAACCAACCCTACGTCTATTTTTGCTGTTGTTTTTTGGGCAATCAATGATATATCTCTATAATTCATAGCTGTATTACATATAAGTAATTTGTAGCATGTGATGAATTTTTTCATGAAGGAAATCTGAATAGAGTTGAATATGAATGTTGTAGTTCTTATTTGATTAAGTTACTTTTACTTTAAAATTTTAGATGGACTTAAAATGGTGAGTCATGGGTGATTTTGTCAGAATTCTGAAAACATTGTACTCCCTCCGTCCCATTTTGCTTGTCCACTTTTCCATTTTGGGATGTCCTAAAATGATAGTCCCATTTGAAAAGTCAAAGGCAAAAACATTTGATTTTCCAAAACTACCCATTTTGAATAATTATAAATATATTAAAAGCTTGAAAAGATAGGGGCATTAGTGGAAAAATAAATTGAAATTTAAATTCAAGTATTTGCATGCTCTCTTAAAAAGTTGGAATCCCTAAAAAGGACTTCTGGTAAGGTTATTACAAGGTTATTGAAAATTGAAATAGGAAACTTATAACCTAATTACAATAAGAAAGATTGCTAATACTAAAAATATAATACAACTTACAGACTTATGAGGTGAGCATTGAGAGTTTGTTGAGCATAAACTGGAAGCGGGTAGAAGTGTGAGTCTTAGTAAAGAAACTAGCAACCTGAAAGGCAGACGAGACAAACGGGAAAGAGATGGTGCTAGATTGAAGATGGTGACGCACACGTGACAGTCAAGCTTGATATGTTTAGTTGCTCATGGAACACGAAATTGTGCGCAATCTGAATAGTACTCTAGTTTTCACAGTAAAGAGAAGTGGGAGATGATGAAGAAATGCCCAATTCAACAAGAAGCCAACAAAGCAAGACGAGTTCAACAGTAGCATAGGCCATAGCTTGATACTCAATCTCAGTAATAGACTGAGCAATAAAAAATTGCCTCTTACTCTTCTGGGATATGTGGGAATCACCAAGAAAAACACATAAGCCAGTAGTAGACTTGCGATCAGAAATATCACCAGCCCAATTAGCATCGACATAGGCCCGAAGAGTCAGAGAAGAAGTAGAAGTCAAAAGTAAGGCTAAGTTTGGCATCCTTTGAAAAAGTCAAAAAGTCACTATCCTATTTAAGTCATATCATCTTATTTAAGTCACATCATCTCTTTACCACATCACTTTAAACCCAACTCATATTTCATAAAAAGTCAAAAAGTACACTTATTTAGAACATCCCAAACAACCCCTAAATCTTGAAAGACAGTCCCATGTACATACCACAAAACTTGAAGTAAAGCAGCCCAATGAGTAGTGTGTGGAGCGAAAAAAAACTGACTAACCACATGTATGGCATAGGTAATATTGGGATGAGTCACAGTGAGGTAGGCCAAACAAACAACCAACTTCCGATACAAAGTAGGATCCTCAAGAGGAACATCATGAACAGTTAAGAACATAACATGAAGTTCGATTGGTGTATTAGTTGTCTTAGTGTCAGTCAGATAGGCACAATGGATAACCTTATTAGCAGACTTAGCTTGAGACAAAAAAATAGCCTTTTGGAGAAGATAGCACTTCAATACGAAAAAAGTATCATAGAGTGCCCAAATCCTTCATCTCAAAAGTATGAAACAGATGGTGTTCAACCATGGTAATGGATGAAGAATCATACCTAGTAATGATCATATCATTAACATATTAGAAGCAAAGCAACAAAGCCAACAGAATCATGGGCACTAGGTTAAAAACCAAGCTAAGTAACAACAGATTGAAAACAATAATACTAAGCATGAGGAGGCTATCTAAGGCCATAGAGAGCACGGTGGAGATAACAAACATAACTAGAGGGATGAGATTAGCTAGGAGGAGGACGCATGCTAACCTCTTCGTTAAGATGCCCATTGAGAATGACATTCTTAACATCCATCTGAGAAAGAGGCTAATGGCAAATATTAATAACAAATATCAAAGTCTGGATAGAGTTCATCTTGTGTACATGAGCAAAGGTCTACTTAACGATTGCCATATTCCTCGGGAAAAATTTTGGCAACCAAGCAAGCTAGCTCCAAAGAACCATCTGAGTGAGTTATAACTTTGTAAACCCAATTACAACCAATGAAATTCTTATTAGGGGCCAAGTGGACCAACTCCTAAATAGAAGTATTAGCAAGAACGGACAACTCATGTTCTGTAGCGGATATCCAGCTCGGATCCAGAGAAACCTCCATATGAGACTGAGGCTTAACATAAGAATGAATGGTAGTAAAAAATGCATGGTATGATGAAGAAACATGAGTATTAGAGAAATTTAGTCTTATTGATGGAGTCCTATGGCGAAAGGGATAGCGATGAGGAGGATCAAGGTCAAGATCCACGGAAGCAGGAAGAGGAGCAACATGGTTGAAGGTGACCTGTGGTGGCAAAGCCTTCCTACAAGTATAATCCGACAAGGAAGAACTCTTGACACCTGTAGAAGGAACAAGGGGAGAAGGAGGCAAGACAGGATAAAAAGTAGAGACAAAACTCATAACAAGGGACATCAATCAAAAATGGGTCAAGATACACTAATTCATATTTGGAGATAGAAATAGAGTGAAAAATTTTGTTGTCTAGGTTCAATTATTGATAAGGATGGAGGGGTTAGAGATGATACGACCCATAAAATCAAAATAGGTTGATTTGAGAATGACAAATACTAGTAAAATTAAAAACAAAATTTTATATAACAGTTGTGAAGCCAACGATGGTTTTCTGGGTAGAATATTGGGTAACTAAGAAACAACACGTTAATAAAATGAGTGTAGCTAGTTGCAGATGCCAAGATCAGGAAAAATAAAATTAGAGTATTCATGAAATCGTATGAGTAGCACCAATTAACGATAAGTTGAGAGAGAACAAACTAAGATGTTTCGATCATGCACAACAAAGAATGGTAGATGCAATTGTAAGTAGGGCTATAAAAACACCAAGCTACCTGTGCTCGACTCATGTTTGGCTCATTGAAGATCAACTTGTTAGGCAAACAAGTTAAGCCTAAACACATTTTGAAACTCATTAATTTTTTGAGTTTGGCTCAAACTCAACTCGATAAGCTTATATGAACTATAAACAAGCAAGCTACAACTCAGTTGAGATCAGCTCAAAAACAAGCAAACCTTGAACACATTTTGAAGTTCGTTAAGTTTTCAAACCAAGGTAGAACAACCTAAATTGTAAGGAATAATGATATGATTACTGTAAATAGAAATTTTTTTTTTTTTTTTTTGGGGGGGGGTTTTCTAAATTGGCACAAGAAGTTGTATGTGAATTTATTTAATTTAATTGAATATATAGTCCTATATAGAATAGAATGGCGAAAATGGATCCATATAGCTGCCCCAATCGAGTTGGACACAAGGCTTGGTTTGATTATTATGTTATTATTGTTAATTATGTGATTTTCTACTTTTTGTGCAGGGTGTAACTCTTATCATTCTCATGATACATACCTTCTTTCCCATTTCGTATGAAGGATTCAGTATATACTGGAAAAGTGCTCTTAATATATTAAAGGTACTTGGTTCCAAAACTTTGCACCTGAAGTTGTTATCTGAACCCTTTACTTTCTTGTCTTCACTAGCCATTTTATATAAAGGAGATTGTTATATTCTCAAAACAAGAGGTTCCATGATAAAAAATGTTGGCTAAAGTGGATCATGGAAATGCTTATTTGCATGACAATGATTTGCTCCTTGGTTGTGTTTGTGTGCATAATTTTAATTTCGGTAACCTTTTTATCAAAGCTGATTCAAATAAAATTGCATTGTCTACTACAAAAACTATGACAAGACAGGGATAAATTGTATTATATATCAAGTGAGTTCTAAATACCATTTTTTTTTTTAATAATTTGATGGATATTAAAACGACTATGTTTGATAATGAATAACAAATTTACATGGTTTATTAAATTGACTCATTTGTGTGACATGGTTGTTTAGCTCCAACTGATGACTGAAAAATAATAAATGGCTATGCTTGAGGATGGGTTACAAACTTGAGCAAAGTATTGTCGATTTGTTGTTCTGTTATGGTTGTTTTGTTCTATCTGGTTATGTTGGAAGGGGTTTGATCTAATAAAATCTGTAAGTTATGCATCTCCCAAAAGTTGTAGAAGAAGTACACATGAAATATATTACAGAGGATGCTAATCTCCGGATTGATATCTGCACTTAAAAAGCTGCTATTTTTAAGTGACAATATAGCTTCTATGGGAGGACAGCTATGTTGTTCAATGCAAAAGGCTTGTAATCTTTGTAGATCATGTTGCAATGGCATCAGTGTGGTGGCATTATTAACAATTATTGGAAACTGGCCGTCTTTTTTGGTCTTTATTGTAACCGTTGGACTTGCTTTCTTCAGTTGATAGCTCAAAACAACGCAATTTTATTTTACACTCGATTTTTATATCAATTTCCACAACTACTCTTCCTTTTTTTTTTTTTCTTTTTTTAAAATTTTTTTTATTTGTACTGTAACTTTGTTATATATATATATATATTTTGAAGTTTTCAGCTGATTTTAGTCTTGTTCTTTCTTATGTTAGATGAACCATGCTCAATGACTATGGTAAACTAACTTAACTACTTGAAGTCGAATTATTTATTTTGTTGGTGTTCGACCCCTCCTACTGGAACTTTTTGAGAAATATGTTTGTCTGAAGCATATTAGTAATTCATTCCAGTGAAATCGGTTTCTAGAAGCACAACAATGTGCAGAACACCAAGAAGATATGCCAGGACTGCTTGCAATGACACTTTGCCCTCAAAACTGCTACATATAGTTTTTCATCAAAATAAAATTGAGAACATATTTGACACTTTAAGAGTTTTATTTTTTTGGAAAGAATAGTGATTTTGTCAAGTAACAAATTTTCCTATCTATCTTCAATGTGGTGAAATTGTTGATTAAATAGTAATCTTTTCTGTATCATCGTGATTCTCATTTTCTTAGTCTCCTTTTGATAAATCAGATCATGGATGAGTTGGTTTTGTAGTTTGACAGCCTAACTAAAATAATGGTTGATGTGCAGTGCCTCAGGTTTGGGTGGAACTGGATACTGCCCAGTTCACAAACTATGTACCAACAACTGGTACATTCTGTACAAGATGGTGGTACGTTTGGTACAAATGTCATATACATCTTGACACAATCAACTAAAGGTGAACGTAACAGTCATTGTTTGAAAATGTACCACCATTTGTATGAAATGTACAAGCTATTGGTGCATAATTATGAACTGGATGGCATCTATAATCCATCCTAGCTGTTTTGCTATTCTCTACTTCTCTGCCTGTCATAAGTGTTAGAATAGGAAATAAGTGATTATATTTTATTCTTATTTATTCCCTTGATTGGTGTAATGGGCTGGTCCATATATTATGCTTTATGGCACTCCTGTAATTACTCAGTATTATCAATATAAAAGGGAATGAAGTCTGACTCATTCCCTAACTCTTTCTCTTCTCTAAACCTACATGGTATTAGAGCCACCCAAGGAGAAACTTTGGATCAACCAAAGATCACCTTGCTTCCACCGAAGGACTGCCCAGGCCACCCAAACTCTTGGTTAGGACAGTCGGCCCTCACCGAGTGCAGCAGAAGGCCAGTTGGCTCTTACCCAGGCCAACCTAAGGTCCCTCTTGGTTTGTCGGCTTTCACCTAGGGCTGTAGAAGGTCAGTCGGCCCCCCTTGGCTCTTACCCAGGCCAGCCGAAGGTCTTTTTTGGTCTGTCGGCTCTCACCTAGGGCTGTAGAAGGTCAGTCGGCCCCCCTCAGCTCCTACCCAGTCTAGCTGAAGGTCCCTCTTGGTCTGTCGACTCTCACCTAGGGCTGTAGAAGGCTCTCACCTAGGGCTGTAGAAGTTCAATCAGCGCTCCTCGGCTCCTACCTAGGCTAGTCGAAGCTCTCTTTTGGTCTGTTAGCTCTCACCTAGGGCTGTAGAGGTCAGTTGGCCCCCCTCCAGGACAGCCGAAGCCTTCTCTTCCTTTCTCTAGGTCTGTCGGCACCTTCTCTTCCTTTGTATAGGTTTGTCGGCAGTCGGCCTCTGACTTCTTTGTTTCGTTGGTATTAGTCTTTGACTTCTTTGTTTCTTTTTTCATAAATAAATACACATCTTTGTTTCTTTCTTCATAAATAAATAAAATGCAGTTAAAAAAAAAAAAAAAAAAAAAAACTTTGGTGATGTAAAAACAGTATAGAAACAAAACCACACTGGATTCTTCATTCTTTATTCTTTTATAGTTACTATTGTGCTTGTTACTACACTCTCATCTTTCGGGTTTGTGATTGGCATCGTGTTTGAAGAATAGTTAGTAGAGTCTCCATGGCGGATTTGACCAGTGAATCTACTACCTCTCAGCTATCTCAAGGCAAGAGTTCTGTTATCCCTTCCACTATAACTGATAACCTCCACACTGGCCTTAGAATCACCACCTCTCTATTCAGTGGTCAGAATTACCTAGCGTGGTCGGAGATTCTGACTATTTTCATAAAGAGCAAGAGGAAAATGAGATATGTTGATGGGCAAGTTCAGGCACCCAGACCAGTGGGAGATCACAAATTTTTTGATTATGGACTGGTTGATCCATTCTATGGTTCTGGAGATTGGAGAGGGCTACTTGTCTATGAACATTGCCCAGGATATTTGGGAGGCTGTAGCAACTACTTACTCTAGGAAGGGGAACTTCTCACAGGCTTTCGAGTTACGTCGATCCATTGAAAGGTCGGTACAAGGTGAGCAGACTATCCTCCAGTATTTTACCTTTCTTAACAATGGGTGGAAGCGGCTTGATCACCTTCAGGATTACAAGCCTGTCTATCCCACTGATTCTGTTGGTTACCAAAAGTTTGTGGCGCAAGAGCAGGTCTTCAAGTTCTTGGAAGGCCTAAATGTGGAGTATGATCTGGTTCGGAGTAAAGTACTTGGCGTGGATATGCTTCATTCTTTCTAGGAAGCCTTTGCTTTTGTGCAGAATGAGGAGAGTTGCCGTTCTGCGATGCTTCCTTCTGCTTCTATTGATCGTTCGGCCTTGGTTTCTACACCCTCTCGCGATGGTGACCGTGCGACTCGTGGTTCTCATCCTTTCTTTGAGAAGGATAATCTTTACTGTGACTACTTTCGTCGACCTCGCCACACATGAGAGACTTGTTGGAAGCTGCATGGAACTCCAGGGGTAGCATGGTTGGTATGGTCCTTGAGGCTGCGGGGCCAATGCACAAGCCCATCTTTCGGACACTATTAAGCCACCATCTTCATCTCCAGGTGTCTCCTCCGCTGTGGATGTTTCTGGATTATCTGCCTCGAATTTTGAGATTGCTCTTTGCCACTTGCTAGACCGTTAAGCCTTCACTTTTGCTACAGGTGCACCCTCTTTTTCCTTTGCCAATTCAGGTACCTTGGCTTCCTCCCCATGTGCATTGCAATCTCATACGACTATACTATGGATTATTGATTTTGGTGCTTTCAACCATATGTCTGGCTCTTCTAATTTATTTTCAGAGTATAACCCCTCCTTAGGTCAGGAAAAGGTGCGTATTGCTGATGGTACAATTTCGTCTGTGTCAGGGAAAGGTTTAATTCATGCCGCCCCTTCCTTTCCTTTGTCTTTTGTCTTCCATGTTCCCAATTTTAATATTAATCTTTTATCTGTGAGTCGTATTATCTGTGACTTAAATTGTAGCGTGACGTTTTTTTTCCTAATCATAGTCTTTTTCAGGACCTTATCATGAGGAAGAGGGTTGGCAGTGGCAGAGACGATCATGATCTCTACATTTTGGATCAGACAGCCAAGCTGGCTCATTCATCTATTCAGTTATCATCCACCAAGGAAGACATTTGGCTGTGGCATCGTCGCTTAGGACACCCCTTATTTTTATTACTTAAACATTTATTTCCTTCTGTTTTTGAGAAAAATAATGTGTTTCAATGTGAGTCTTGTCAACTTGGAAAACAATACAGAGCCTCTTTTGCTCCTATTAATAAAAGTTCAGTTCCATTTTCTTTGATCATTTTGATGTATGGGGTCCATCACGTTTTGTATCTTTAACTGGCCACAAATGGTTTGTTACCTTCATAGATGATTGTTCCAGGGCTACTTGGGTCTATTTGATGAAAGATAAAATGAGGTGTTTTCTGTGTTTCAAACCTTCCATAAAATGATTTGTACTCAGTTTGGGGCGGTTGTCCAAATTCTTTGTTCTAATAATGGAGGGGAAATATATTGACTCTGGTCTTGCCACTTACTTCGCCACTCATGGCATTATTCACCAGACTTCTTGCACTAATACCCCTCAACAAATGGTGTTGCAGAATGCAAAAACTGCCATCTCTTTGATGTCGCTCGTTGTCTATCGTTTGAGATGTTGGTTCCTCAATCCTATTGGGGGGCAGCAGTTCCACTGCCGCTTATTTGATTATTCGTCTTTCTACCCAAGTCCTTCAAAAATAAACACCTCTTCACGTTTTGTTCGAGTCTACCTCTTCCGGATTCTCTATTTCTCCTAAAACCTTTGGTTATGTTTGCTTTGTCCATAATCATTCCTCTCGTGGTAAATTGGATCCTAGGTCTTTTAAGTGTGTTTTTTTGGGTTATTCTGCCACCCAAAAGGGTTATAAGTGTTATCATCCTCCCACTCGCAAATGGTTTGTCTTCATGGATGTCACTTTCTTTAAGTCTCAGCCTTACTTTACGACCTCCCCGGTATCATAGTCCTCTCTTCAAGGAGAGCCTTGGTGTGAAGACATTCTTGTTCTTGTTCCACTTCCACCCGTGCTTGAATAGAGAGAGGATGATGAGCTAGCAGTTGTTGAGGAAAAGGAAGCAGGCCAAGTTTATATCAGGGACAAGGACAGACAATAAGTCACTTGGATGCAAGAGCCTATTCTCCTTCCTCTACTGCCAACTTTTTCTTCGAATGAGTGTCCAGAGTCAGCCTCATCTCCAGAGAGTCCAAGTAATTCTAATTCTAGTGCTCCTATTCTTGATGTTTCAGATCTTGATGTTCCCATTGTTAATAGGAAGGGGGTTAGGTCATGTACTCAGCATCCTATTACTAATCATGTCCCTTATTCTAATCTGTCTTCCTTATATAAAGCCTTTCTTTCTAAAATGTCTTCTGTGAGTCTACCTACTAATTTTCAGGATGCTCTCTCTATTTCTAAATGGAAACATGCCATGATGGAAGAAATGAGAGCTCTCTGCAAGAGTGACACTTGGGAGTTAGTGGAGTTACCCAGAGGCAAAAATCCAGTTAGGTGTAAGTCGGTGTACACGGTAAAACACAAAGCAGATGGTTCCATAGAATGGTATAAAGCAAGATTGGTTACTAAAGGCTTCACTTAGACTTATGGGATAGCTTACCAGGAGACATTTGTACTAGTTGCTAAGATGAACTCTGTGAGAATTTTACTCTCTTTCTGCAAATTTGGATTGGTCACTTCATCAGTTTGATGTAAAGAATGTCTTTCTTCATGAAGACCTAGCAAAAGAGGTCTATATGGATATTCGCCTTGGTTTTGCGGATGCCAAGTACAAACGTAAAGTATGCAGGCTCCGAAAGTCGCTTTACGGACTAAAGCAGTCTCCTAGGGCTTGGTTTGAAAAGTTTGTTCAAGCTATGCTTAAATATAGGTTCAGGCAGAGTCAAGCTGATCACATCTTGTTTGTGAAACGCTCCTCACATGGTAAGACTACAACTCTCATTGTTTGTGTTGATGATATTGTTCTGAAGGGAGATGATGTGGAGGAAATCCCTCGGTTGAAGGAATACTTAGCTAAGAAGTTTGAAATCAAAGACTTGTGTAATTTGGAGGTAGACCATGTGATACACCTCTAGAACCATGCCAGAAACTCAGTGAGGATCAAGAGGGAGAGCTAGTGGACAGGGGGAGATACTAGAGACTAGTGGGCAAGCTCATATACTTATCTCACTCACGTCCAGACATTGCCATTGCCGTGAGTATGGTGAGCTAGTCTATGCATGTTCCTAGAACTTCCCACTTAGAGACAATTATGAGAATCCTGAGATACCTGAAGTTTTCTTCTGGAAAGGGTCTCTATTTCTCAAAAACATGGCCATCTCAGTATGGAGGCATTTACTGATGCAGATTGGGCTGGATCAGTCACTGACAGACGATCAACTTTCGAATACTGCACATTTGTTGGTGGTAACCTAGTCACATAGCAAAGTAAGAAACAGAATGTGGTTACTAGATCTACTGCTGAGGCAGAATTCAAGGTTATGGCTCAGGGTGTATGTGAGTTATTATGGATTAACTATTGTTGAGAGACTTGGGAATCCATCAGACTGACTCCATGTGACTATACTGTGACAACAAGGCCACAATCAACATAGCTAATAATCCAGTTCAACATGATAGAGCTAAGCATATGGAGATTGATCGGCACTTCATCAAGGAAAAATTCACTAGTGACATCATATGTATTCCATTTGTGAAGACTGGAGACCAACTAGCCGATGTTCTCACCAAGGGGCTAGGGAGCAAACCATTTCATGGCATTCTCAACAAGTTGGGCATGAGAGATATCTTCACACCAGCTTGAGGGGAAGTGTTAGAATAAGAAATAAGGTAGAATAGGACAAAAGTGATTGTATTTTATTCTTATTTATTCCCTTGATTGGTGTAACGGCCTGGCTCATATATTATGCCTTATGGCACTCCTGTAATTACTTAGTATTATCAATATAAAAGGGAATGAAGTCTAACTCATTCCCTAACTCTTTCTCTTCTCTAAACCTACAATAAGTTCTTTTTTCCCTTTTGTTTTATTATTACTCTCCCTTTTTCTTTTATATAGGGACTTAATTTGATGGAACTGCTTAGTTTCTCAACCAGACTTGTAAAACCTATCATTCTTTTAAACAAACAAGAGGAAAAGGGAGCAATCCTTGTTTTTTTATTACTTACATTTTTTTTACTTCTTATTATCGGATAGATTGTATGCATGCAGAGTGCATTGTCACATTTGCCATCTTTGTTGCTCTTAAATTAGCTAGGCAGGAACTATTTTCTAGGCCAGGATATATGTTTTTCCCAGAATCCTAGCTTTGATGACTTTATTACTTCTTGTTTCTCATGAATGGAAATCAATGTGTCAAAGTTGAATTGCTGGGTAGTTGATTGAAATTGACCAAGCATGAGTGCCTTCTATTATTCTATTGCCATTAACAAATATGTACTGCATAGTAGCTAATTTATGTGTCTCGTGCTCAAGAAAAATATATTTAAACCTCCTAGTGGGGTTTTTTGCCAAAAAATGTTTTAAAAGGTTTTCCATGCAATGATCGACATACAGCGACGTTAAAGAGTAAGGCTACATTTGGATTGATGATTTTGAAATGAAAATGTTGAGAATATAAATAATAAAGTCACTCATCGCTCTAACAGCTTGAATTTTAGGTGAGTTGTTGCTCAACAATTTAACATGGAGTATGAGTAGGTATTGTGTTTGATCCTTCTGCCTCATTATTATACTACTTGCACATGTTTGGCCTGTTTAGTCTGGCCAGTGGCCACACGTGAGGGGGTGTGGAGAGAGTATAAATAAAGTTACCCCTAAAGTTTTAGATGAGTTGGTTGTTAACAATTTACAAAATAGATTTGAGTTTAAAATTTACAAATTTATTGGGTTGGCTAATAGAGTGGAATTGAGAGGCTTAAGGAGGATAGAGTAAGGTGGAATAAATACTTTATTAGGAACATTTTAGCAACTAGGATCCTTTTTGAGAAGGATTTTGACCTACTCTCACTTTTATTTCAAATTTATCCATATATGTCCTTCAATCCATTAATGCATCTCATTGAAACCTAAATCTAAGCTATTGAAACTACCAATTTTAGTAACTTTTTGGCCTTTTACAAAAATATGTGCAGAAAAGTAGAGAGAGTAATGTGATAATTTATAGTATTTTTTTTGGCTTTTGGGCTAAAATGTATAGTTGACAAATGAGACCTAAGTTTAAGTTTTAATCCTTTTACAATTGATGTCAAATCCATTCATTTAAATCTCTAAATTCAGGTTCCAAATCTGGTGTGTGATAACAGATGACAAAACTTGTGTATATTGATTAATCAAAAGGAGTACAAATATATAAGCAATAGAATGAAACCCTAATAATCTAAAGTACTAAACTATCCTTAATGAATAATATAAACTACATAATTCACACCCCCCCTCAAACTGAGGATGCGAGCGCAGAAAGTATCGAAAGTTTGCCAAGAAGAAAACGAAAACGAGCAACAGTATGAGTTTTCGTAAAAAAATTGGCCAACTGAAGAGAGGAGGAAACAAAAGGGAGAGTAATAGTGCCAGCCTGAAGATGCTGTCTGACAAAGTGACAATCTATTTCAACATGCTTTGTCCGCTCATGAAAGACTGAATTATGGGCAATCTGGACAGCACTCTGATTATTACAATACAACTGAGTCGGATCAGAAAGAGAGACACCAATATCAGAAAGAAGCTAGTGAAGCCAAACTATCTCGGAAGTAGCATGAGCCATGGCACGATACTCAGCCTTAGCGGTGGAACGAGCAACAACAGACTGTTTCTTACTCTTCCAGGATATAAGGGAATCGCCAAGGAAAACACAAAGACCAGAAGTGGATTTGCGATCAAAGATGTCACCTGCCCAATCAGCGTTAGCATAGGGATGGAGAGTCAAGTCCGAAGAGGCAGATAACAGCAAACATTGCAACAAAGTGCCACGAAGGTAGCGCAAAGTACGAAGTAAGGCAGCCCAGTGTGTGGAATGAGGAGTAGAAACAAACTGACTGAGAATGTGCACTGCATAGGAGATATCCGGACGAGTAACGGTGAGATAAACAAGGCATCCAACCAACTTGCGATACAAAGTGGGATCCTCAAGAGGAACGCCATCAGAAGCAGAAAACTTAGCATGCAACTCAAGAGGAGAGTCAACAATTTTCTCATCAGTGAGATTGGCACGAGAAAGAATATCACGGGCATATTTAGTCTGAGAGAGAAGATACCCAGTAGGAGAAGTAGCAAACTCAATACCAAGAAAATACCGAAGAAATCCCAAATCCTTCATCTCGAACTCCTGAAACAACTGATGCTTAACCTCCTCAATAGTATTATAATCAGAGCTAGTGATGATCATATCATCCACATATAAGAGAAGGAGAACAAGCCCAACAGAAGTGCGCCGAACAAAGAGAGCACAATCATGATGACTAGGGCGAAAACCAAGCTGAAGGGCAACAGAGTGAAATCGCTCATACCAAGCATGAGGAGATTGCTTGAGACCATATAGAGCACGGTGAAGATGACAAACAAAACCAAGAGGGTGAGAGAGACCCGGTGGAGAGCGCATATACACTTCTTCAGCAAGATGCCCATTAAGAAAAGCATTTTTGACATCTAGTTGAAACAGGGGCCAATGATGGGCAGCGGCAACAGAGATAAAAGTACGAACAGTAGTCATCTTGGCAACGGGGGGCAAAAGTCTCATCGTAATCAATCCCATACTCCTGAGAAAAGCCTTGGGCAACTAGACGAGCTTTGTACCGTTCCAAAGACCCATCAGAAAGGGTTTTGACTTTATAGACCCATTTACAGCCTACAACATTCTTGTTAGCAGGTAATGGAACCAAATCCCAAGTTTGAGTGTTAGCTAAAGCAGTTAACTCATCATTCATGGCGGCATTCCAATTGGGATCATGACAAGTTTCCTTGTAAGACCTGGGCTCAAAATATATATGAAGACAAGAAAGAAAAGACTGATAGGAAAGGGAAAAACATGTATTATCAAAACCATACTAGTTCAGAGGATGACGATCTCACTTTGGGAAGCGATGTGTAGGAGGAGCGGGATCCAAAGAAACAGTTGGAGGGACAGTAGAGGTAGAGACAGGTGAGCTCGGAAGTGCTTTGCGGCGTTGATAAACAATAAGAGGAGTAGGAGAAGCAAGAGCTGGAGATGAGGTAGCTGGAGAGGTATTAGAAGTGCTAGTAAGAGGCAAAGTAGAGACCTCAAGGTCAGAAACAAACTCATCAGGAGAAACATTTGGAGGAAATGGGTAAACATGAACCAATTCATCCTTAGTAATATGAACAGGGGTGGAAGGCATAGTGTAGCAGGGTAGTTTTTCTAAAAAAGTGACATGCCTAGACACATATAGCTTTTTGGTGGCAGGATCATAGCATCGATAACCTTTTTGATTAATGCCATACCCTAAAAAGACACATAGGACACAACGAGAACTAAGCTTAGAGCGTACCCGTTTAGGAAGGAGCACAAAGCATGCAAAACCAAAAATACGAAGAAGAGAATAATTGGGAATAACACCAAAAGACGCTCATACGGAGATGAGCCTGAGAGAAGAGAGGTAGGCATCTGATTGAGAAGATATGCAGCAGTGAGCATAGCTTCTCTCCAGTAAACAGAAGGGACAAAAGATGAGAGCAACAAAGAGCGAGCTGTATCAAGGAGATGGCGATGTTTGCGCTCAGCTCGACCATTTTGTGCAGGAGTGTCAGAACACGAAAACTGATGAATAGTTCCATGAGTAGCTAAATACTCCTCAAACTCAGACAAGTAATACTCACCCCCCAAATCAGAACGAAGAATTTTAATGGTGGTAGAAAACTGAGTGCGAATCATGGAGTGAAAATTAGAATATATTTTGTAAAAATCAGATTTTCGAGTCATCAAATAAATCCAAGTAAACCGACTGTAATCATCCACAAAAGTTACATAATATTGTGAACCACCCTCGGTAACTATAGGGGAAGGACCTCCAACATCAGTATGGACCAATTGAAAAGGAGAAGATATAATAGAACTACTTTTATTAAAAGGAAGAGCAGACATTTTAGCCAGTTTACAACCACGACACTCAGAAATATCACTAATGGGGAAAATTGCCTAAATGTCCAGACCTAACTAACATCCTTAACCAATCACTTGACAGATGACCTAACCTAGAATGCCAAATATAAAACAAAGAGGACTTATTGTTTAAACAAAAAGAAGACAATGTAGTAGAAGACACTTCTAGAAGAACATGCAAGTTGTTTAAGATATATAGTTTTCCAACTCTACGCCCGATCCCAATCTGCCTCTTGGATACCTGGTCCTGTACAACACAATGAGAAGAAGAGAAAACAACATCAAAACCGGAATCAAATAATTGACTAATAGAAATAAGACTGAGTGAGAGGTGAGGCACATAAAATACAGGAGAAAGAGACAAATGGGAACAGGAAATAGAACCAACAGAGTGTACAGGCATAGAAGAACCATTAGTAGTAGCAATAGTGATAGAAGAAGAAGGAGAGACACAATTACTGAGGAGAGATGCAACAGGGGTCATATGATGTGAACAGCCAGAATCAAAGATCCACGAAGTATGGATATTACCTGAAGAGGATGAACCAGACAAACCGAATTGAGTGGTAGTCATAGCGGAGGCTTGGGACGAAAGATTTGGATTGGCCACCATGAAAGACTTGAACTGCTCAAACATAGACTGCATATTGGAAGATGGATCATTCTCAGAAACTGGTGCAGAAAAGGCAGCAGATGAGCGAGATCCTGAAAATGTCGGCTTAGCGAATAGTGAACTAGATGAGCGACCCTTGGGTTGCAAAAGTTTAGGACATGCATGTTTCCAATGGCCTTTCTGATGACAGAAGCTGCGCTCATCCATGGAAACCCGAGGCTTGGGCTTACCAATAACTCGAAATAAATGAGAAGATGGGGTGGGCAAGAGTGGAGGAGTGGCAAAAACTGACTGGGAAGTAGGAGTACCATGAGCCACCTTAAACCGAGTTTCTTCCGCAATAAGCTCACAAACAGCACCATCCACAGAAGGCAAGGGAGACCGATGAAGAATAGCTCCCCGAAGTGGCTCAAATTGATCACGAAGGGCCATGAGAAATTGAACAAGATGTTGTTTCTCCCGATACTTGATATAACTGTCAAGTAACTGCAAATCGGACGGTTCCATCAAAGCAAGCTGATCCCAATAAGTAGTCATCTCATTGTAGAACTCCTGAATGGACTTATCTTTCTGACTAGCACTGCGAATAGACATCTCAAGTTCATACTGTTTTGCAAAGTTAGACTCAAGGTACATAGTCTTCAAATAGTCCCAAACTTGTTTAGAAGCAGAATATTTGGAAAAATTCATACCAATGGTAGTTTGAATTGAATTATGAAACCAAGTAAAAATTTGTGCATTTTCCTTGTCCCATTTAGCAACATCGGCCTCAGTTTCTTGAGATTCCACAGGTCTAATAGTCATACCAATAACATAATTCCACATGCCTTTACCCATTATAAATTTTTTCATTACATGAGACCAATAAGAATAATTGGTACCATCTAATTTAGTACTAATAGCTTGCAATTTATCGTCAGCCATATTGTATACCCAAACTACAGTGCATTCAAAACAGAGTGAAAGGTAGCAGAGAAGAGAGAGAGAGAGAGAGATGAATGACCTGTCAAGAGTAGCAATGCACTCTTCTCATAACCACGGCAAACTATAAACTAGAGACCAGCGATGGAGGTTCACCTTTTACGAGAGCTAGGTCAGAATAGAGAGAAGATCAGCGAGATACCCAACCTAAGTCTCCGAATGAACCAGGGACCAGCGATGGAAGCTTCTTAGGGTTTCGATTGAACCAGAACCAAAACCAGCAAGTGAGACGAGCTGCTTCGATGACGACCTTGCGAAGAGAGAGACAGAGCTGCGAGAATAGCTGTTTCGATGACCTTGCGAAGAGAGAGAGACAGAGCTGTGATGGCCTTGCTATTGAAGGAGAGACGAACTGCGATGGCCTTGCGATGAGAGACAGAGCTGCGATGTGCGATGAGAGACAGAGCTGCGATGGTCGATGATGACTTGCGAGGTATGCTACTATTTGTAACCTTGCTCTGATACCATGATAAGAGATGACAAAACTTGTGTATATTGATTAATCAAAAGAAGTACAAATATATAAGCAATAGAATGAAACCCTAATAATCTAAAGTACTAAACTATCCTTAATGAATAATATAAACTACATAATTCACAGTGTGAGCATGCTTGACTAGGAATTTATGTTTTTCATAATGTTCATGTTCACAATTTTGTGATTTTGTATAATTTTAATGTTTTTGTACAATATGGAAGCCAATGTTGCGGGACCAAATGTTTGCTCAAGGTTATCTTTTGATGCTTTATACTCCACTTTCCTTTTATCTGTAGCCTACATAACATTTCTCTAGAATTTGATCTAATGAAGGACCTTGGACATCTACTTTGCTCTTTCGGTGTTTTCACGACTTTATAAAAGGGTGTTTTGCTATACTTAGCCTTAAAGATTGAATTAGTAACTCATCAAAATATTCACCAATGAATGTAATACGTAGGTGTCTAGATTCACCACCCTCACATTAAATATACAGATTGTTGCGTCCGGCATGGATCTGTTTTGAATCCATTGATTTTTTTGATAGTGTGAACCATGAATGGACTTAAGCTTCACCATGCTTATCTTCACATGCTTGAGGCAGCATCATGAGGCCTCAGTACACCAAGTCATTTTGTCTTGAAAAGCAGCAGAAGCATGACACTTGGTACTGCTTAAGCCACAAAACATTGTTGTCTAATTTCTAATGTGGTGAGAATTGAACAATAAGCTCAAAAAGCACATGAAATCCATTGTTGATCTTAAACCTTATATATGTTATTATCATCATTGTTGTTGTTTTTGTTTGACTGTATGAGATTTTGAGAAACAACACGGAAGGGTCTCAATATTAAAAAGTGAGGGCCTTCTGCCTTAGTAGTTTGGCTTACTTTGCTTGGCTTCATGATAAGCTAGGTTACTAGGTAACACGCAAGGGCTTACGCACATATAGGTGTTCTAGAGGTGCCTCCTGAGGTGATGCAGTTTGGGGTTAAGTTTTTCTTATTTTTTCTGTATATATATTTTGGGGATTAATTTTGTGTATTTTCTAGCGTATCATGTGGGGGTTTCCATGCCTATTTAATGGCCACATACTAGTCAAATAACCACTCAAGTGACTAGCCCATGATGCACTAGAACTGTGACACATAAGTAGGGGTTTTTGAGATTTTTGGGCTCTTCTCTCCTCGCATTGCTCTCTCTCAGCTTCTTCGGTTCTCAACTTCTCTGCCTCTATGCTGTTTCTTTTCTTCTCTGCACTTATTCTTTTATGCTGTTGTCATCTTCTTCTACTCACCAATAAAAGAAGACACTTTAGGCTTTGTATATCAGTAATTATTTTGGGCAAAAGAACCATCCCAATGTTGGTCTCTCTGATCCATACCCAATCCAACAGTGAAGCAAACCCCGACATCACCTTCACTTCACTTCACAAAGAGGATATGCAATTTATAAGCGTGAGAGCACCTTCACTTCACAAGCTGACTTTTGGGGTGTAGTTCTACCCAAGATCGTGTCACATGGTATCAGAGTTGAATGTACCTTAGGGATAGGTAGTGTGTGTGTTCCATTGCCTGGGTAAAGTGAAGTGAAGTGAAGTCTTGCATTGCCTGGGTACAAAGGGGTTGGAGTGTATAACTGTGAGGGAACCCTTAGTTCACAAGTTAGATTTTAGAGTTGAGTTTTACCTAATGTAAAGCGAAATCCCATATCACCCCAAAGGGGATTTGCAATGTATAAGCATTAGGCCATGGTTGTTAAATCACGAATTGAATCGTGAATCGTTTTGCCAAAATTTTGAATTGTGAATCGTATCGAATCGTGAATCATAAGATTCACATTTCTTATTAAATATATATATATATATATATGTATATACATGTGTGGAAATTTTTATTGAACAAATAATTTACTTATTAATATAATTTGTAATTTGTAATTTGTAATAAACAATTATCAATTTCTAAGTTAATTAATAGTTTATTTGTTTCAATCTATAAAAATAAAAAAATAAAAAGTTTAGACATTAATTATTGTGCAAATGCCAACACATTGCTCTTCTATTTAACCACTTCTTTTTAACCAATGGTGTGTTATCCAAAAGGCAAAGTTTTGAACTAGCAACAGCCGTCCATAAAGCTTTCTTGGTCCAATCAAATTTGTCAACAGCAGTTCCCAACAACCACAACTCCCAAGCAAAAAAGGTTAAAAAAAATTGAAGAGGTTCACATAGCTGTCTCTCTATCTTCGTCTAATCTATTCTCTCTCTCTCTCTCGTCATCTACTCTGTTCTCTCTCATCTAACTATAATTAAGAAAAAAAGAAAGGAAAAAATTGGAGAAATAACAGAGCAGAAGAGTAAAGGGGAGATGTATACCTGATGGAAGAAGATGGCGAAGACAGTGAAGAATAGGTATGTCGATTTGGTCTCTCTTCTTCTGCTTCTCTTTCTACGATTTGACCTTCTTCTTCTTCGATTTGATTTGGTTTCAAACTCACTTGAGTCATAATCGATGGAAAATAAAGAAAGAAAGAAAAAAATGATGTCTTTTCTTGCGAATCGCGAGAAGTCCAAATCGTGCGATATGTACGATTCTATGCGATACAGATATTGAATCGTGCGATTCAGAGAAATTTCCGATTCAAAGTTGTAAGTCGTATCGTGTAGGATGAAACTTGTATCGAATTGTACGAATTGAATTGCGACTCGTACGATTCTAACAACCATGCATGAGGCTACTTACTCTTACTTCACAAGCTAGCTTTTGGGTTTGAGGTCTTACTCAAGATTGTGTCATCTGTAGACATTCCATTTTGATCGGATGTAACACTCGAGTCCCACTTTGGGACACCATCCGATGATGAAAACGAGAGATGATTCAAAACTCTGAAAATGTGTAGTTTGACTTGGATTTGATGCACCGAGACCTCCTTTAACCTAGCCAAATACCTTAATCCATTTTTTTATGACGCATTTGAACCCCTATGGATCGGCACGGTTCCATTCCTTTGAAAACCATCCTTTTTAGCCTTGTGAAAGGATTTTGCTTCCATTGACATTTTATGTGAAAAAGTTAGGGTTTTCCATAATCAGTCCACGCTAGTTCGTAGTATTTTCAAAGACATTTTCAACAATATAAAATTCGTTAGAATCTGATTTAAAATGAAGTTTTGGTATCTGTTTTGTGATCGCTTTTTGTTTTTTGACAAGCGAAGGCAAAATGGATTCCATTAGAATGTGTTAGATCGTACCAATTTCATAGGATTCACTTCGACCCTCGAGATTCCATACATGAGCCCAATGGGGACATGGCATTGGGATGAAACCTTTCTCTTTCACCTCCAAGCCAGAAGAACTCTAGGGTTCTGCGGTGTGTGCCGAAGACATCAATGTACCTAGGTCCTCCCATTTTACCTAGCCGCCTAAGTCATGTGGTGTAATATTGTTGATGAAGGGACATGCAACATGACTTGCCACGATAATGATCTCTTGTGATACACAACTATTGCGATACTTGAGTCCTGCGGTGCTAGGATGTTCATTTGAGTGTCATCCTTGGGACTTCACATGCAATATGCTAATGTGCCTTTTTCGCGTGGGCCTTACTCGTGTCCCTTAAGGCTGACACATAATACACGTCACCATCTACATGTCCACAATGTGAGTACTGAGTTAGTATATGAGATATCTACAACTTCGATTGGTCGTCAATAGTTAATTCCATTTGTGTTTCAATATACAAATGCTATTGGTGTTCATTCGTTGTAGGTGACATTGAGTTATTACTTATTAAACATTGGCATTGAAAAATATTTAGTCTCACTTTCATATCTTAACGTGTTGTTGCTCACAATAATTTTGTATGTAACATAGCTGCTTAAAAAGAGAAGATAAATGCATCCGCTATATAAATGATAACTGTTCAAACCTTCTTTTTATAAATTTAAGGCCATATGTTGAATTTAAAAAGTTATAATTTCATTTTTATTTTTCTGATTTCTTCTTGACTTGCTTAGTCCATTCTTCAGAATATTGTTTGATTGGTTGAACTATTAAGTATTTTCCTATAATGTATACCGCTTTAAAATTTCATCTAACATACTGAACGCTTTGCTGTTGTTTTTTCAGGTCATTTTCATTTTAATTTTGGTTGCTGATTTATTAGTCTATGCTCTTTATTTATCTCCAGTGGCCTTCTATTCTCTTCCATTAAGGATTGCACCTTACATCCGGGTTGTTTTTTTCATTCTGAATATTAGGTATGACATGAATAGAGTCCATCATTTTAAATTTCCTGTAGCAATTGATGCATTTTTTTTTTTTTAGTTTAATCTTTGATATTGGGTGATCATTGCCGTATAAATTATACTCTATTTGTTTTTTGACTTATGCCATGAGATGTAAAGCTACTTCTTACTATCTGTACTTTCATCTTTTTGAACTGTCCTTTGAATTTGAAACCATTTCAGATGTTTTTCTTTGTCAGGAAACTCCATCATTTGAGGTAATAGATGTATCAAACTTGAAAAAAAAAAAAAAAAGGCAGCCTCCATTGTGAGAGCTTGTGACTTATTTTTGTTTGGAGACTCTCTTGCAGTCAATTAGTGAGAGGAAGTGTCATTTGAACTGAAGTTGTTCAAGTGTCAAGCTAGTTTGAAGGTCAACTAAATTGCTTGTGAAATTATTAGCATTGCACTTGTGCAAACCACCTCAACCTTTTACCTGTGCAATGATCATTGGGGCAGCATAATTTGGACATTTCATTTTCTTCTTTTGATGAATGGTAATTCTGTTTAGAAGTTTTGAAGATGAAGTTATGTTGGTCGTATTGAATACCGCTTCCTCCTTCCTGAGTCCTAATTTCCTTTTCTTCCATCTAATAGAAAAACATAATACCAAAAAAATATGATGCATAGTCATTTATTATGCTGTAATGTGTAAAGGGATGATGATTGACAAATCTGGCCTTTGGGCCATTTCTTGATATGAAAAGTACAAATTTAGCATTAGAACTCACAAAATTATATTAGATTTTGTGCAGTTAATTATCATGGTGCACGTATGTCTCTTGCATTGCTTTCTTCTAGGCAGCGTTAAGGTTTTTGTGGTTTATATAGTTTGATCTTTGATTTTTTTCCTTCTTTCTTTTCCCCCCTTGATCCCAGGGAATTACGGGATAGCATGCTCATCTTGGCTGGAATGCTTAGCACATACTTAAATATCTTGGTATGTACTTATTATTGTATTTACTTGTTTTACCAATGTATGAATGTTTGGTGATGTACTTCAATGTTAATTATTCCGCTTGCAACACGACATGCACAACTGAATATTGTTTTCCGATTTGATAGATTAGTAGAAAGAAAACTTAATATATGGAATGTAACTTTAGCAACAGTAGAAGGGGGAATAATGGAGAAGTGAATATGGAAAAGCAGGAGACAACAAATAGTGAACATTGTTGTTACTTAGGTTTGATTATTCATAAGGATGGTGAGGTTGGAGATGATGTGATTCATAGAATGAAAGTAAGTTGGCTCAAGTGTGGGAATGCTTCTGACATATTATGTAATTGATGAATACTAGCAAAATTGAAAGGACAATTCTATGGAACAACTATAAGGCCAACAATGTTTTATAGGGCAGAGTGTTGGGCAACTAAGAAACAACATGTGCATGAAATGAGTGTAGATGAGATCAGAATGCATAGATGGATGTGTGGCAAGCTAAGAAGCACATACATAGACATGGGACACGTTAATTTCAAAAAAATAGGAACATTGAATATTTTTTTGTTATGTAGATTAATGTTATGTCCACAAACAATCAAAATTAACAAAAACTTACAGTAATTTAGGGTTGTTTTGGGAATTGACTATTTTAGTTGGCTAAAGATGTGCAGAAGAGTAGAGAGAAGAGTTGATTTTTTTGTAATGGCTTTTTGGCTATTTTAGCCCTGCCAAACAATATATATATATAAAAAAAATCATAACTCTTAAGCTAACTTTTATCGTTTATGTGTTTTTTTTTATAGATCATCTATTAATTATTTAAATTTAAGCAAAAAGTAATAAATATTAACTATTTATATTTAAGAAAAAAATAATAAACATTCAACATTCAACATCCAACATCCATCAAAAGCACTAAGAAGAGAGGGGAAAAAAACTAGGTGGCATGCCCGAGTGTGTCCCCTGAAAACAAATTAATTAAATAAAATGTGTCCCTGTGGCTGACATTGCTACGACACCTATTTTGGAGTGTTGGTGCTTCATATGTTGCAAGACTAGAAAAGATAGAATAAAAAATGAATATATTCGTGAAATGGTAGGAGTAACACCTAACCAAACCAAACCAAACTAAACCAAGCCTTAAGTCCCATCAAATGGGGTTGGCTACATGAATCCTTCTTCTCCACGCGGCCTTATCAAAGGCCATTTTGTTAGTCAAATTAAGTAGATCCATATCTCTATTACAACGCTAACCAACGTTAATCTAGGCTTACCCCGTCTCCTAACACTTCCATCTACCGTTACAGTGTCGCATCTCTTCACTATTGCCTCTGTTGGTCTCCGTTGAATATGACCAAACCATCTCAATCGATTCTCTCTCAACTTATCTTCTATTGGTGCTACTCCTACCCATTCCCGAATACACTCATTTCTAATTCTGTCTTGTCTAGTCTTGCCACACATTCACGTTAGCATTCTCATCTCAACCACACTCATCTTATCTATATGTTGTTTCTTTGTTGCCCAACACTCTGTACCATACAATATCGCTGGTCTAATAGCCGTTCTATAGAACTTACTTTTAAGTCTAGTGGATATTCGTTTATCACACAGTACCTTAGACACACTTCTCTACTTACACCATCTCGCCTAAATCCTATGGGCCACATTCCGCATCAATCTCCCTTGCTGTTGTGATAATCGATCCTAAATAACGAAAATGTTCACTCTTAGGTAGTTCTTGGTTCTCAATCTTCACTTCTCCTCTGCTTTCATTGTTACTGTTATTAAATTTACACTCCATGTACTCTGTCTTAGTTCTGCTTATCCGGAATTCTTTAGATTCAAGAGCTTTTCTCCAAATCTCCAATTTTGTATTAATTCCTTCTCTAGTCTCATCCACTAGCACTATATCGTCTGCAAAAAGCATATACCATGGCACGTCATTCTGGATATTTCTCGTCAACTCATCCATAACTAAAACAGAAAGATAAGGACTTAAGGTAGATCCTTGGTGTAACCATACAGTGATAGGAAATTCATTTGTCTCTTCAGCAGGCGATCTAATAGTGGTCATCACCCCTTCATACATGTCCCTAATCACATCAATGTAACCTTTTGTCACCAATTTCTTCGCTAACACCAACCATATTATATCCTGGAGCACTCTATCAATCTTTCTTATGGTTGCATTCATAGGTCTTCGTTATGCATGACCAAATCATCTTAACATGTTCTCTCTCAATTTATCTTCAATAAGACCTATGAATGCAACCGTAAGGAAGATTGATAGGATACCATAAACGGTGATATGAAGTATGTACCAAGCATACAACGGATATAATATTATTGATAATCAGAATAGTAAAAGAAGATGCAATTTAAATAGCAAATAAGAAAACCCTAAGTGCCTAATTACATTTGCCAAGACTAAACTACCCTCAACTAATAGAATAAATAACATAAGACCCTAAGTGCCCATAATTCATGCCTTATGACACTCCTCTAATTATGCTTTATTCTTAATATAAAAGGGGATGAGGTCTCGCTCAATCCCTATCACTTTCTCTTCTCTAAAATATTTTTCACCAACAGTGAATGCAAGCCTCTGGCTGGTCGTTAGAAGGTGAATTGTGGCTAGGATTGTCGGACCTGCTTTAAAACCATGATACGAAGTATACAACAAATATAATATTATTGATAATCGGAATAGTAAAAGATGATACAACTTAAATAGCAAATAAGAAAACCCTAATTGCCTAATTACATTTACCAAGACTAAAGTACCCTCAACTAATAGAATAAATAACATAAGACTAAACTACACTTTTCACAGCAAGGGGGCCGAAGACCTAAGTTGCCATGGGATGCAGTAGTAAAAAGAATATGGATTTATTTAATTTAACTTAGCATATAGCCCTTGATAGCACTGAATGGCGAAAAAAGAATCATGTGGCCAATGCCACTTGATTGGGACATAAGGTTAGTTTGGTTTGGTTAGTTTGATAGATTAATGTTGTGTTATGTGTGTTCATGTTTTTGGTAATTTATGGTTTAATTGCACTAGTTTGATTGCATTGATTGTATCTATTGCTTTCTGCTTATTGCTTTATGATTTTCTTCAAATGCAGGCTTTAGGGCTTTTATTTCTTCTATTCTCCAGTTGGATAGCATATGTCATGTTTGAAGATACTGAACAGGGGAAGACAGTTTTTACATCATTTGGCACCACATTGTATCAAATGTTTGTTTTGTTCACCACATCTAACAATCCAGATGTCTGGATTCCAGCTTATAAGTAAGTGGGTTTAGAAAACTTACTTTTTTATTTTCTTTTTACTCTTTTCCTTGCCCTTTGACATTGTTATATTCTCATTTCTCTATTGAAAGATGACCTTTTAATTGAGTTCCTCGTAGCAAAATGTTTCATGTACTTCATAGTGTCCAACTAGCATTGCGATGTCTTCTTATTAAATTTCATTTTCTTTACTTATTAGTTAGTTTTTTGTTTGTTTGTGTGTGTGTGTGTGTGTGTGTTTTTTTTTTTTTTTGGGGGGGGGGGGGAGAGAGGGAGAGAGAGATAAGTTATGTGTATGCGGATTTTCCTAAATTATTGGGCACTCCATGAACCTTTTTTTAGGAGAAATTTTCTACAGGTTCCATAATGTGCAGTTATAGTAAACTAAGTCCCATAAAAGATTTCTTTAGCCATACATCCCACATGTCATCCCATGATTGAAATACCCTTACCTTTTTAAAATATAAGATGCTTGTAGAGCAACCAAAATGGCATGTTAGACGATTAGTTTTTTGGTTTCAAAACTTCAAAATTCCATTAATTTTGTTCTACACATTTTAAAAATATATATATATATATATATGTATATATATTTTTGGAATGGAACCTATTTGAGGAGATCTATTAAAACAAGATCTATAGAGTATAATTTTTTGAAGACAAATAAAAACTAACAAATTTCATAGTAGAAATTGAGAAGTTTCACAATTTTTAAAAAATGAAAAAGACTTCAATTGTGATAAAATTCCACAATTTATGTACAAAAGCTATGAAATTTCATAGTTTCTATGCAGCAATGGTGAAAATTTGTAGATTCTCAATCAAAAAACTATGTAATTTCAAATTATGAACCAATCAATTTCACAGTTTCTCAAAGAGAAAAATTGAGAAAATAATATAATTTTTAAAAAACCAAAAAATTTACTAGCTGGTTTTCAAAATATCCCACAATTTCCAGAAATTGTGAAATTCTACAATCTGTATTTGATACATTTCAGATACTTGTACATGGCCTTTTTTTGGAGTGTCCGTGGTTCATAGGCTTGGAGCCTATGTGTGCTTGGGGGCTTTATGTGAACTTGATTAAAGGGGCCTTGCTTAGGACATTATTCAAGACTTGATGAGTGTGAAGATTTTATGGGGTCTAGGCGTGCTTTTAACAACTATAACCAAGGAGAGTTGATCCTGAGCCATCTAAATCCTAAAACCATTGTCTTGGCCAACTTGGCTACATATGGGTTAACACTTGAACTGTTCATTTTTTTATTTTGTTTTATTTCTTTCATTTTTATTATTTTTTATGTATGCGGAAATGCCCTTATCCAATTTTTATTTATTATTTATTTATAGAAAATTTCTATATGCTTGTGTGGAAGTTTTTGGATGATACTGATCTCCTTGCAGATTCTTAATTAACTCCTGTGATGATTTTGTACTTCTGAATACTTGCCTAATGCTCTCCCCACATATCTGGTAATATAGAGACTAAAAAAGACTATGTTTCACCTTCTTAGAACAGAAATTTTCAGCTGCACTCAACGGCATTGTTGTCATTAAGATATTTCAATCACATAAATTGATCAAAGAAGAGTAAATATAATTCAACGTAACACCTGAAGGGAGGTCAGCCTTTTTTTTAGAAACTCAATGAGAAATAAATTCAGTTTCTAGGGATGGAAAAGGTCTGCGGTCCGCACTTGTCAGGTAGAATTAACTATAATTTGATGGGTTTTCTTTTGGCCACCCTGCGTTATTCTCCATGCCATTGGAGAAGGTGATGTTACAAGGATTTGTGCTTGCTTGTATCGCCTCTAATATGCCAGGGAGAGTGATTTTAGAGCTTTTTTAAAATGGAGATTCTTCTACAGTAATCAAGGAATTAAGTAGGTTGTTCATGGTACCTGGAAATTGGC